>LT658723.1:0-15751 GCA_900128575.1 Stramenopiles sp. TOSAG41-1
GTCTTCGTGGTGATGGACGGTCGCCATGCAACATCGCGAACCCAACCTGTATGCTGTTTCAAGGCGAACTCGTTCTCCCACTCACTCTGGCCATATTCGCACTTCCATATTTTGGCAGTATTGTCGCATGAACCTGTAACGATACGCAGTACGTCTTTCCCGTCCTCCGTCTTTGCCCCAACAGAAGTTGCTTCTGCCCAACTTACGGAAAGCACTCCCAGTTGAGTCACAAAAAAAGTTTGAACGGACCAAGTATTGTCTGGTTGATAGTAATGCACACTAACGTTCCCGTCCGAGGAACCAGCCGCCAAAATTAGACCATATTCGTGAGGTGCCCACATGGCACTGTTTACAGATGTTTCGTGTTTGTATTGATATATGACGGACCACTGGTTTTGTGCGTGCTCTCGGTGCACGAGGACTTGCCCGTCGTAGCCGCACGATGCAATCAAGTTCCCAAAGCGTGGATGCGCCCATTGAACTCCCCAAACTGGCGAGTCATGACCCTGAAGATCACACAAGTACTGGTTGCCCTCGTCGCTAACGGCAAACACCTTGATGGTGCGGTCCGAAGAGCACGTGGCCAGCCTTCTAGAGTAAAAGTCAAGTTGTGCGTCGTGGATCATGGCTTGGTGGCCAGTTTGCACTTCGCTGCCTTGTGTTGCAGATATCATACTGTCCCCCTCTTAGCAAAATGTGCCGTTCTTTCCAAATACTAACCACCAGTTGCGGACGATCACCCACTCTGCTCCTGCGTCATTGATTTGCACAAACCCAGCGGGGGCCAGGGCTTTCCATCCGCCAGATGATGATAAAAAATACTGCTTATTATTATTTATTATTATTATGGCCTCTGATGCTAGTATATTCTCTGGTGTAGTTTTTTTTTAAAAAAAAAGTAATTTATTTACCTGTACTACAATAGATTCAAAATAGAGAAGACAAAAAATATTTTCATGATAATATTATATGTAGTCTAAGTCTGCTATAAATTTTACTATTTACTCTTCTTGTAATCCTCGTAATAAAAAGGCAGAAAGAATCCTTTTAGCTGCTGGTGGATATAATAATAGNAGATGACAGACAGGTGTCTCAATAAACAATAATGACAAATAATAATATTCGATGATGGAGAAGAAGGATTTCGAGATTTTAAGCTTGCACCACTCTATGTGATAGGTTACATAAATACATTAAACTACTATATCCGTACTAGACATACGACCAGATGCTGTGGAAGTAGAGGGGATAGTGTACAGTCACTGGTCGATGTGTCCTAGCAGAACGACGATGAAGATGAAAGGATGGTGGTGAAGGGTGCTGAGAACGCTTCATTCAGCTTTCCATTCACTCGCGTACATGCTGCGAGCACTGGGCCACGAATTGCTCGCGGCACGGAAACTGCAGTTTGGAAAGTCTAGAGGGACACGACTCAAACGCAAAGCCATGACGGTGTACAAGCTGTCGAAGAAAGCGTATTTGAAAATCATGCTGCATGCTGCGAAGTATCCCACGACGCCAGTGTGCGGGTATTTGGTGGGCCCGAAACCGGGCAATAGTGATGAGTCAGAAGAGTCGGCGAACGTATCCGCGCAAAAACGTAGCTCCGATGTTGACGTGGCAGACGCAGTGCCCATTTTTCATACGTTACCTACTGCGCCTATGCTTGAGGCATCGGCCTTGCTGGTCGAAGAGCTGTACCGAGGCAAAAAACATGCAATTATCGGCTATTATCACGCCAATGAGCACGCGACGGACAAAACTTTAGGAATTACTGGCACGATGGTTGCCGAACGCATCAGCCAGGAATGCCCCAATAGTTGCGCGCTAGTTGTAAATGCAAAAGAATTAGAGAATCCCAAAAAGTCAGGTCTAGTTTTGCTGACCAAGTCAAACCATTCCGATAGCGATTTTGAGGAGCGCCCGATTAACACCCTTCAAATCGAAAATAGCCAGTCAACTTTTAACTCGTTAACAGCGCATTTGCAGAAAGGGACGCAGGCAAAGATATCTGATTTTGACGACCACCTTCAAGATGTCTCGAAAGATTTTCGAAATGATAGTTTATTCTGAACGCAATAGATAGGATGTTGGGCTCGTCGGAGTTGGGCCAGTTTTCGGTAAGATCGGATCAAAAAAAAACTTTACTTGTGCTTCTTCTCGTGCGTCGTCCATTATTATCAAGTTTAATATAATAACAGTAGTACGAGGCTATAATAATGTTACTAATTAAAATACTACTGGTATTATTATTATTTTTTTTTATATTATAGAGTTAATAACAATAATAAATAATGTAACACAAAAAATATAAATAGTAGTAGAAGAATATGGTGGTGGTAGTGGTGGTGAGAAGAGGGTTATTATATTTTTTATTAATTTTAATTTTTATTATTATTGTGATGATGATTATTATAATGATGGTTTGTTTATTATTTGGGTAGTAGGTAGCGTTAGTAAGGACAAAACAACCAACTCGTTTCTCGTATGCTCCTGCCACAACACCGAAGTGGTTGCTAATATCTGTTGCGCGGGCGTGGCGGGGTGTGCATGATAGGGTAGTGAAATGTTCTCGCAGAAGGAGAGATTTCAACGGTCGCCCAACTCCACGGAACGAAGCATAAGGAAACGCTTGGAGAGACAAAAGGAGCTCAGAACGANGCAGGGAGTAAAGCAAACAGAAAACGCTCTATACAAGAAACCCAAGAAAATACGTGCCCCTAAAACAACAAACAACTATGTTGTAGCATTGGACAAATCTCTCGTGGCCCGCCACTCTTCTTCCCTATCAGCCTCGTCGCAGCCGTCACCTTCGTATGCAGGGAAATCATTTTTGAGTAATCAGTCTCTGGAGCAGGAGATCCACAGGTCTGAAGTATTAGTTTCAAAGAAAAAACGGCGGCTGGAACAGTTTGAGGTCGAGAAATGAAAATATGAAGAGCGAAAGCTTACGCTGGAAAAGCTAATTCAAGATCGCACTGCAACTATTTTACGATTGAAAGCGTCAAAGACGTCTATACAAAATAATATTGGTTCGCTTGAAACTGAAATGCAGTCGACAGAGAAGCAGCTCATAGAGTACGGAGAGAAGAATACTGAAATTCGCGAGAAACTGGAACAGGTTCGAAACGAGGTGAGCCTGCAGCAAGACCAAGCTAGCAGTCTTGACGTTGCAATCAACAATCTAAGGGAGGCCGCCAAAGGATACCGGCGAGGGAATGAGCGCCAAAAGTCTGCCCTTGATGAGAAGAAGCGCAGTAAAGTCGAAATGGAACAAGAGCAAACCACCTTGATAAAGGAGACACTATCTATAAATAGGGAAATCGACGAGGTGGAAAGACAAATCGTTACGCTGAAAAGATCATCGTCGAAAAACTCACAGGACATTGAAAACGCAGAAGCCAAAAATTTAAAGCTCCGCAACAGCGTGATTTCTAAAAAGCGAGAGTTGAAAAAAGAGGCACGTCGGCAAGGGGCGGAAGACAACGTTAAATTCGACAAAAGTGCTTTTGATGAGAAGGAACGTCAGGTCAAGTCCATAATCAATAAACCCGCGGCAGATACCACAGTACAAACCAGCACAGGCCGTCCTGCAAAACTTCAGAATCAATGGGGCAGTGCTGTTGAATCTCGCTACCCAATCCAAGCGCCATTTTTCAATGATTCAGCGCATTTTGGCAGCTCATTGCAACCAAGCACATTACAGCCAAATCTGAAACCACTCGAAGCGATCGCAACAGATCTAACAATGGACAATGGCTCGACCGCCCACGAAAGCAACCCCACACGAAGTATGGGTTCACAAAATGGATCAAAAGTAAGCCCGATCAGCGTCCCTGCCAAGCTAGACACAAACTACATCGCCTCCAACAACGCCATCTTTTTCCCGGAAGACTCGGCGAAAACCAATGGCTTCATGATGGACCCTGTGTCCCCAGATATGATGGAAATACCAAGGAAAAAAAAGCCCAACCGCCCAAATCCGTTAGACATACCCGATGACATCATGTCAGTCAAAGCTCCCTTCAAGTCTCCACGTACTCCACAAGAAAAGAAGGTGATATCAGAACGCGGCAAAGACCTGATTCGTTTGTCTAACGAGTGGGGCTGTGGCGATGGGCCCGTAATTAAGTGGCAGAAAGGGCATCAGATTGGCCAAGGGGGCAATGCAAGAGTTTTTGTCGGCATGGACATGCAAACTGGAGCCAAAATTGCTGTGAAGGAGTTGGACATGTGGAACCTGGGCTTGGATTCAAATGATGACAACGGCAATAATTTTAGTGGAGCCGAATCCCAGGAAAGTAGCCTGGGGGCTCCTCGGTCACCAAAGCATATCGTAGGGTCAAAATCAAATTCTAAAATGGCATTATTGCGACGAGAAATCACGATCATGAAGAAATTGGCGCACAAAAACATCGTGAGGTACTTGGGCACGGACATTCGTGAAGTAAATGGNCGTGCGCAAATGTATATATTATTAGAATATGTTCCAGGGGGATCCTTACGGAAAATGTATCGCGAGTGGGGCCCACTAAACACACCCATAATTCGAGAATATTCGCGGCAAATTTTGAACGGGTTGGTATACTTGCACAATTATACCACACCTGGCGAAATGAAAGGGAAGGAAGGGATCATACATCGTGATATCAAATGCGCTAATATTTTAATCAACGATAACGGCATTGTAAAGCTTGCAGATTTCGGTTGCTCGCAAGTCTTCCAGGGAGAAGAATCTTTAAGGGCAAATTCCAATAGCGCGATGCTTGGGTCTATACCATGGATGGCCCCAGAAGCCATCAACCATGCCCACGAGCACGTGGGCCGTAAATCTGATATTTGGAGCTTTGGCTGTACCATCGTTGAAATGGCGACGGCCCAGCAGCCATGGCCAAGAAGTGATAACGTGTATTCCATATTGTACAAAGTTGCAAGCACTGATGCTATTCCGGAAATGCCAGAATCACTGACAGCGATGGGGATAGATTTTTTGAAACATTGCTTTCGGCGAAACCCAAAAGCTCGGTGGAGCAGCGCGCATTTACTTGAGCACCCGTTCGTAGCAATATCGATGGACACAAAAATGCAGCCACCACAAAAGGAAGAAGCGCGAACGGACCCTCCTGGGTTTTTGGACGGGGATTTCCTGCTCGGCGATGGACAAGCAACGACAGTGGACGACTTGAAAGCTGTGGAAGCTGCAGAATCGCGGGAAGCAACGGTTCGGACCGGTAGAAAAAGATAAATGGATGTGAAGAATTAATAATATCATAATTATCAGGAGAATATTTTACACTCTAAAATTAACTCTGCAGGAGCTCCTAAAGGAATACCTAAATTATGTTTATCGCCATAGGGCTTTGAATTTTAAGATTCGTATGTAAAGCTTTGGCTGCATGGCACATGGACGAGAGGAAGAAGACACGTTTTAGTTTGAGATATAGGAGATTACTGTGAAGATAATAATAATAATAATAAAGAAGAGCGTAGCTAGCAGCAGCAGCAGCTAAAAAATAATAGCACTAATTAATAATTATTAAATTACTCTTAAGTTAAAAAATATAATAATAATAATAATATACTCTGTAGTAACTCTGTAAGTAGTACACGTCGTAATAATAAAAAATTAATTTAAATTAATTTTTAAATTATTATTATCACATCATCATCATCATAATAATCAAGAGATTTTTTTTTTTTATATTGATTTAGATTGATATTGATGATGATGATTGAATGATGATGAAGATAAAGATAAAAAAGGAAGGATAAGTAAGATATCATATATTAATATTAAAATAATAATAATATCTTTTTTTCTTGTCGGGACACTCGAGACTTGAAAACATAAAATAACCAACTAATACTTGTAAATTATTCTTATCAAAATTTGTGCAATCTATCATCGCGTTTTCTGCCCGAATGGAAAACAATGGAGCATGATTCATTGGCTTTAGTGTCCAAATCGTTTTCAGTCCCACCAGAAAATGTCTGCATTGTCTCAAACGAGAGTATTGCTAGCTTATGGGCTGGAATGGGCGAAATATTCGAAATACGTTTCTACTTGAACGACAATGAAAAAAATATTATTTCCATGATCTGTAAAAAAATATGCCTGCCAGCAAATGAAGGTTCAATAAGCTATGGAGATATGCGCAAAAAGAAGAGTTACGAGGTAGAGAAATGCTTCTACGATCGCTTTGCTTCAATCCTAAATAAGAACGATGTAACTGTTCCAGAAGGGCTATACACTAAAAACAGCTGTTCAAACTTATTTATTTGCATGACTAGGTTGAAGGGGAAATCTTTGAGTAACTTAGGCATCAAAAATGCCAAGAGAGCTGTAAAATGGGCAGCGAAACTGCATGCACTTACTTGGGGCGTTAGAGCTGATGAATTTGTTGCTTCAATGGGCTTACAAAGTCAAGGTACATATTGGTATCTGGATACACGACCAAACGAATTTGAAAACATTCCCAGAAAAGGATGGGAAGGAAGATTGTATAGTGCTGCACGTGCAATCGACGAGCGTCTGAAAGCTGATCCTTTCCAATCTATAATTCATGGAGATTTTAAGGCTGCAAACATGGTATCGGATGGCGTCGATAATTTTGGGATGTGCGATTTTCAATATTGTGGTAAAGGCTGCTGTTTAAAAGATATCTGTTACATGATTGCTTGTTACTGTAGCAGCAGTAATATAGATTCTGAGGGAGACAGGGTACACCACCCTTTCGAAGAGGCTATTTTTGACTTGTATTACGCCGAGTTGAAGGCGAATGCTGCCAAACAAGGGTTTTTGGAAGTACCATCATATGACGCACTATTGGATGCGGCCGATTTATGTTTTGTAGACATCACACGTTGGATGGCAGGTTGGGGTTACTGGGGAAATTCGTTTTTGATTCCACGAACTCAAAAAATCTTGGACAAAATCGACAATGGCACCTTATTATCTAGCGAGAATGCTTACAGGCAGGCTGTCCAGTCTGTGTATACGATAAATAATGTAAACGTTTAGGTGGTGGCCGTGTATGATTTATTCGGCTACGATACATTAACTGTATGCCACTAATCCATGTATTATGTGCTGAGTGGAATTGGCGACACATCATATTTATATTATCATTACTCCTCGTATATACTACTTACTTACTAATACTCTTATTATAATTATAATTGTAAGTAATAATAGTGAGTCGCACTACTATAACTATGTAGTAATAATATAGTAATAATAAAACAACACCCCCCACCAACAACAAGACAAACAACAATCTCAACAATCTCAATCTAAATCTAAATCATCATCTTCAATCTCACCATTCTTCTCGTCGTCGGGCAACCCGGGACTGCGGTTCATTACCCTTCGATTGCTTCCTTCGGGCAAATTTCAGCAGTGAAGAAGTTCTAATAAACCATAATGTTGGCAAGCAATGTTCGACGTTACTCCCAAAACCTTGTCCGTTTTGTTGCCCCCATTGGCAAAACTTCTCAATATTCCCCCTCAGGACTTCGTTTCTTTTCCAGTGCAAACAAAATGTCTTCCATAGAGGATAGAATTCGAGATTTAGGGTATCAGTTGCCCCAAGCTTCAACACCTGCCGGGTCGTACATAAGTTGTGTCAGAAGTGGGAATATGATTTATACTGCCGGGCACTTGCCGTTCGGGGAAGATGGTAACTTGATCACAGGGAAGGTTGGGGAAGAGGTTACAGTTGAACAAGCTTCACACGCGGCAGAGATGATAACTTTGGGTATATTGTCATCCCTCAAGAACGAAGTTTCTAACCTGGATCGTATCAAAAGAATCGTCAAAGTTACTGGTTTTATAGCTGCATCTGATAACTTCGAGAAGCACCCAGTTGTGTTAAATGGGTGCTCGAATTTATTGGGAGAAATTTTTGAAGAGAAAGGGGTTCATGCTCGTTCAGCTGTAGGTGTGTACACCTTGCCTTTGAACGCATGTGTAGAAATTGAAGCGGTTGTGGAGATCGAAGGCTAGCTAGTGTTTTGTTGTGTTGTTGTGTGTGTGGTTTCATTGTTGATATAGACTGTGTCATATTCATTATTTGCTCTAAAAAAGCAATATTTCATATACAACTTACGAGAGTAGTTTTTAAAATACATAAATGCGCAGCAAGGCTCGTACTCTGTAAATACATTTTTTTTTGTTTCAGAATAGCGTTTCTCATTACATGCCATACATAACTAAATTTGGTGTGCGACAGAGTATGGGTAACATATATGAAAAGGAGACGTTTTGCGGAAACATGATTTTACCCGCAGCGCGTAAGCTTTAAGTTGAGCTGTACTTCTTGCTCCATGCCTCGAACTCCACAATGGACTCCTTGGTAACACTTGGCCTGATATTTTCCAGCGCACTTTGAAAATCGACGTATTGCAACGAGCGCACATCACTTGCTGCTGCGGTCATTACACGGCTTCCCAACTCTCGAATTGGTCCAAATGCAGCTTCTCTGCACAAGTTTGCCAAGTCGCTACCCGAAAAACCCTCTGTTAACTCCACAATGCTTCGCAATTCATTGTCACCGATATCGTACGGTTGCTTCTTCAATAGGTTCTGAATCAGTGTAATCCGCGCATCAAAGGTCGGCAAACCAATGTAAATACGCTTTGTCAAACGACGAATCATTGCATCGTCCAAATCGTCTGGTCGGTTTGTGGCACCCATGATCAACACGCGGTCCCCTTCGTTGGTCCCGGCACCATCAAGGTGCACCAAAAATTCTGTTTTTAAGCGACGGACGGCATCGTGCTCATTTTCTCGCCTGCTGGATAAGAGAGAATCGATCTCGTCGATGAAGATTACCGACGGTTGCATTCTACGAGCAATTTCAAATAGTTTTCGAACTAATTTTTCGCCTTCACCATGCCACTTGGATGTCAATGAAGACGCGCTAATGTTGAAAAAATTCGCATGAGACTCCGTGGCTACACACTTTGCCAACATGGTCTTTCCGGTGCCAGGGGGACCAAACAATAGAACACCGCGTGGCGGAGCACGCAGGCCTTGAAACAAGTCTGGACGTAATGCAGGCAAAATCACCGCTTCTTGTAAAGTCCGCTTTGCTTTCTCAAGGCCAGCGATGTCGTTCCATTTAACATTTAGATTCTTTTCCATCAATTCTTGCATAATATTTTGCTCCAGTTGGGAGTTGTACTGATTCGCTTTTAGTTGCTCGCTCCCCTGTTTATTGTTGCTGCTATTTTCGCCCTTGTCGCTAACTTTCGGTTTTGGGTAAAAATTGCGTTGGGAAACGGGCGAAGACAAAATGTCTTTGGGCACTTTCGTCCGTTTATCCCATCCAGGTTTATCGTTGACCATTCGGGCGAGCGGAACATCAAACCTTGTTTTCGAGCCGACTTCGTTCTCTGGCGCCGTTGGCACATCCAAGCTTCTTTTTGGAGTCAAGGATTTTCTAGAAGAAAGCATAGGAGAATGCTGGCTGCTTATGCTAGGGCTGGGTTTGCTTGTTCTGAAAAGTTTATGGCCTTGCGCGCTCCTCGGGCGTTGGGCAGAGTCGCTACCGTTCAAGTTTAGGCCTTGAAGAGCTTCGCCTGAGAGGGTCGAGTTACTATTGTTTAGTCTCCCTGCACCGTGCCGCGGAGAGCCCCTGGCGTTCCGGTTTGATGGATCATCTCGCCGTGGTGTCGCCAGACCAGTTCTGGTTGGATCATATTTCACTTTAAACTGTCTTGGGGAACGCCTGGCTGGGCTGATTGCAGCCTCGGAGACCACTCTGTCCAAGCTTCTCAGTCTAATTCTGTACTGATCTATTCGTTGCCCCATTTCAACTCTTTGCTGCGCAGGTATGTCAGCATTTCTGGTAAATGGCAGCAGCAAATGCACAGCTTTTCCATACAGGCGTTTCGCTTCGCCATAGCGCTCTTCATAGTCAGCCTGGACAGCCTCTGCGGCGATTCGGATCCCCGCGTTGATGCCGTCAACCGTACGACGTTGGTGCATCTCCAGGCTAGTAAACGTCGCCCAATTGAGCAGGTTTCCTGACTTCCACTAAACTCAGCTCCTTTCCCTTATGTCTCTGGTTTTCGTCGGCAACAAAGTGGGCGCGTGTCGGAATCCACAGCAGGTATTTACGAACTTTGTGTTGAATCGAGCACGCGAGATAGATATTTTGTATTTTGCTTTTCATGGAAGTGGGTGAGAATCCCTCGGCGAGATGCCCGAGCAGGCAGAGGAGTGGTTTGCTGTTGGAGGAAAATAGTAGAACTACTGTACCACTATTGGCACTGATGTACTTCTAGTAATATCTTATTTTATTATATCAATCAATCTGAAATAATAAATCATGTATCTTGTTGGTTATAGACTAAGGTCTCCTGAGTACCTATGACCTACGTACTATGATGATGTAGCATGAAGAATGAATAATACGACAAACAATAGGGTTAGGATTAAGGTTACATGGATTACGTACTGAATTAGAATGATTCCTTAGACTATTTTTTATTTATATGATGAGTAGTGTTGATAATGTATTTGTTTATGGAAATCACATAATTAACTACTAAGAATGGACTAACCATTGATGAATCTATCTTCAAGAAATATTATATCGTAGTAGAGCTAATCAATAGTCTTTTTTTTTGTTCTATTCTGCTGCGGCTTCTTTTGTTGTCTCAAATTTGATGAGGCGAGACTATCGATTTCCCTTGCTTGGACGTAGTGTAAAAACGTCAAGATGCCCTAGTTGTTGTGACACCAGCTTTTTCTTCTCTTTTTTTTCGCTAATCGGCTGTCGTATAAGGCAATGGTTGTCGCGGTGTCGCAGACGGCCGAGGCGTACGCAACAGCCATAACGCAATTTAGGCCAGGAACTAGCACCCCCTTTGCGATTTTTAGGAATCTCAAAGAAGAATGTCGTCCATGACAACCTCATCTGCTATGAAGGGGAGCGAAGAAGAGTGCAAGCTAGGTGCTCAAGTTGCAAACCCGATAATTAAGCAACAACAAGAGCTGTACTTTTCGAAATATCAAAGGCATTTGACAAACGCGCAGCTCAAAGACTTGGTTGAACGCATCGTGATATTGCAGCAGTTGTATTTCCAAGACACAGAAATACAATGCAAGTATGACAATGTAGAGTACTGGGAGTCCATATCTGACGGTTTGCACGTCACTAAAAGTATTAAATCGAATAGTGCGTTGGGTTCGAACTTATACGTCAGCAAAAATGCCGACATTGCATCTTCCATAGCAACTATCAACAACAAAGGGTATGATGTCATATCATTTAACTCGCCGAAGACCGAGAACAACAGTGGAAAAGCGGCACCCAACCACGAACAGCTCTTCACTAAAATACAAAACACGATCAAGAACTTAAGAAAAGAAGGGTTCCCCCCGTCCTTTATATTTGTGTACGATGAAATTTGGTTTGATATAATTATAAATTTGTTTGACGTCTACTCAATATTATTAAATGACGATAATGTGCATATGGAGAGCGATTTGAATTGCTGGTCCCTGCAGCGACCAGCGCATGCCCCAGGATATAGTAGTACTTCGGAAATACCAACTCCTTATATAGGTCAATCCTTCAACCAATCTCACCGTGATATGAAGTACTCCAATTGCCATGATATTGACACAGAAGCATTTACATCGTTAAATTGTTGGATACCGTTGAACCCCATCGGCGCGACAAACCGGAATGGCTGCATGAATGTTGTCCCTGTTGAATATGATGACTTTTTCTACGATTATACTCACATTTATCATATGCAAACAAAAAAAACGCTTCAATTTATGGATGACAACAACAAAGAATTGGCCAAAGACAATATCGAAGTGATACCGTACCATCGTGAGTTAGTATGTAAAGCAGGCGATGTATGCACATGGGTACCTTCACTAATTCATTGGGGTGGAAAGTGTCAGCACGAATGCATTGAGCCACGAATAAGTATAGCCATGACGTTCCGTAAATCTGGTGCAAAGCAAAGCGTATATGGAAGTATTGATCAGGAAAACAAGGAAGAAAATTCAGACGCAACTTCCGATGAAGAAAAGGAACCAAAACCAGTGCAGCGGAAGGACATTTTCAATTTGACTATGAGCCAGAGACTTGGTTACGTTGCCAAGAGTATTATTAGCTACGCCCACTGGTATCCAGGATTACCAGGGTTATCACTGCAGCGACTACAAAAGGGTAGTTCGTTTTGAAAAGCGGGCATCCATTTTCGAATTTCGAACATGGATTTTTGAAGGCAGGCAAGATTCGTTGCTGGCCATAATATAAATAATATTTTTATTATCCGCAGATGACCACTACCACATTGAACATGTACTACACAGACTACACTAGTACTGCTATCAAATCATTTATATTGTTTATTAGACGACTATTCATTCATTTTAATTATTATCTCTATCCAATCGATCGACGATCACATCTCTTCTTCTTTTTTTTTTTTCTTCTCTCTTCTTCTTCTTGTTATTTATTATTTTTCTGGTTGGATTCATTCGCAATCAACAGGCCGAAGAAGTCCTCGACGCACTGAAACACGTTTGTCCGAGTTGACACAAGAGAGCGCCCCACACCGCTTGCGACATGGCAGAGCACACGCTTCTATCGTCTTGGAATGTTGGCGACTTCATGGGCAAGCTGAAGGCCCTGTCGGCAAATACCAACAAAAGTTTGGTGGACACCGAGCAGCCTGCTGCCAACTCCATCAACTCAAATGTCAAAGGCATTTTAGGGAAAAGTATCAAGGAGGTTTCAAAGATACTCCTGAACTCTGACATCCGTCGGTTTAAATCACTCATTACCGGGATGTTACCGCAAGATATCAACACCGTACAGTCGACCACGATCACTGGGCCTTTCTTTTTGCAAGTTATTAAAGTCGACAATATTTCGCAGCCAACGTACAACCAACACGGTGACGGTGGACCAAGCAGAATGCTGCGCGTCACCATGACGGATTCCACCTTGAAAGTAACAGGAGTTGAGTACGAACCACTAAAAAAAATAAACTTGTCGACGCCTCCAGGCACAAAGGTCCTGATATTGGGCAATATTTGCGTAAGGAATGGCAAATTGCTTTTGAATTCACAAAATATTAAAGTACTTGGTGGTGAAGTCCGCGACTTGGTCGAGTCGTGGAGGTTGAAAGAGCAAATGGACGCTGCAAGGCGCGCTGGTATATCCATTGTCGCAAAGCGCGGTGGTGGACCGCCGCCGTTTGAAATCGGTGTCAAAAAGATGAAACCGAGTAGCAAAACTGCTGAAAAGGCTCGCCGCAGAGGAGACACAAAGCAAACGGACAAAGTCCCAGCGGCGCCTCATGTCGAGGCTGAGCCACCATTTGTCCCACCAAAGTCAAATTATCAAGGCCCATCTCTCACCCAAATGATTAGCGGTGGATTCGCACGTAAAACGGCAGAGCAGCTAAAAGCGGAAGCTCTTGAAAAGGCAGAAAATAGGGATCGCGGGTACAGGAATAAGCAGCACGAGAAACGAAAGACAGTGGAGCAAAAGGTGGAGGATGCTATTGCAGCTAGCGAACGTATGAGCCTAACCGCAGCCCCGGATTTTGTTGCATTGTTCGAAGAATTAGAGTCCTCTAAGACTAAGAAATCTACCCAAATCCCCTTGAAGCTGCAAAACATGGAAGTCGTTGAACCAAACAAAAAGCAAAACCACGGGGTCATGCTTGCGTTTACGGCGGAGGATATAAATGGCACAATAGTACGACTTGCAGCCGATGAAGGTTTGTTCACGTACCTGGCTGGCTGTCAAGACGGCGGGATGATGGGTATGGGGTTGGCGCAGATGGGGAAGTCGAAAACAGGTATAAACTACCTGAAGTCAACTATCCAAAGTATTCGCCCGAGCCTTGTAAATAATGCCCTATTTATGTTTCATGTGGATCAACCGTTGCGTTGTATAGACGAGGGCAACATGGCCCTGCCCCCTAACAAATGGGCTATAGTAAAGCAGATAGAGGAAGTCCCACCAAACGTCATGGACATATTGGTGTTGAGGTTTCCCCAGAAGTTGCGTAGTTCTACGAAGCAAAAGGAGAAGAAGAGTGGCAACAAGAATCGAAACAATGGTGGCAGCAAAATTCAACGAGGGGGCAAACAAAACAATAGTAATCCTTCAAGGAACAGTAAAAAAAATAGTACCAATAACAACGGGAAAAAAAAAGAAGCGTCTTTTTTTGATAAGAAAAAAGCGGGAACGAAAGGTAGTAGCAATAGCAACAAAGCCAAAACGAACCCCAGCAACAACAAATCGAGTCGTGGCGGGAAAAAGGGTAGAGGAGAAGCAGCAGGGAAACATGGCAGTGGCAGCAACAAAGCAAAGAAAGGTAGTAATGGAAACGGCGGTAAATCTGGCCGCGGAGGTCATGGTGGTGGCAGGGGCCGTGGCAACCGCCGGGGTAGGGGTGGTCGTGGAAGACGAGGCGGTCGTGGAAGAGGAAGCGGGTGAGGTAGGCAAAACGTTGGTGCGACCGGTCAGTGTATATCTCATATTAAAACATTAGTCGAAAATATATATTTACAATAAACCAGAAGAGTGTGTTTGCATTGAACCGTATATGACTTACAGCTGCTTATCTCTCTATCCATCAAAGTGCTTATCGAAGAAGTTTACTATTCGCTTCATGTATGCTACTTCATCATTAAAGTATGCACCAATGTGCTCCACGCCTGGCAATATAATTAATTCTTTGTCGCTATCGTCCACATTAATAGTCTCATTGTATATATCTGTAGCACAATGGCATGGCACAACGCTGTCCATCTCGGAATGCAATATAAGTAAAGGACACCGAATTTTTTGCAAGTTGTTCTTGCCAGTCCTATCGTCTATTGTTGCCGGGCCGACATTTTTGAGATCGTATCCAAAAAATACTTTGTTCATCAAGCAGATTGCATACATGGAAAAATCGCGAAATCGAGGATTATTTCGGAAAAAAAAAGGCAGCTCAAGTGTGATTCGGTGCTCTACAACATCATACAAAGTCGTAAATGCACAATCAGTTGCACAAGCAACTATATCTTCCGACTCCTCTGCCATTTTTAGCGACATTGCACCACCCATGGACGCACCGAGGATACCGATTCTTGCATTTTTGCGTGGACGGTTGCTTCTTAGCCATTCTAGTGCTGCCCTTGCATCTCTAGATTCAAGGTACCCAATTGTCTGTTGCGTCGGAAAATCGGCATGACTTCTAAAGTTAAATAGCAAAATAGAGTAGCCGTTCTCAAACAACCCTCTGCAAATGCCCAGCATAGTCGACTTGTCGTGGTTGTAGGGACAACAACACATGATAATACGATTCGACGGCTCGCCACGGGTGGATTGCGGGACAAACCAGCCATTCAACCGGATATTATCGTCAGTGGTAAATGATATCTTGCGATATGGCATACGTAGCGCCTCAGGTGTCATGGTAAAGGAGTCGCTCCAGTATCTCGGCCTTTGAAAGTTAATTGACTTTGTCACATAGCTCCAAGTCCCGAACATCCCGACGACACCTAAGGTCGCGCAGCCTATGGACACATTCTTTGCGATTTTCCTATACTTTAAGTTTCTTAGTATCCTAGAAAATACTGGCATGATAGCAGCTTTGTTGGTAAGAGGTTTGCCTTCTTCCCCAGCGGATGGACGCCGCACGTGGTGTTCCCAAGACGAGGATTGAGGTGGTAGATCATGATCCCTTTTGAGTACTACTACGTACTATTAATAAT
>LT658724.1:0-15750 GCA_900128575.1 Stramenopiles sp. TOSAG41-1
CTTTCCGCTTTGGTAAAATTGCTTAATCTGCTTTTCCATGAAAAGTTCGTCCTTATTTGCATAGCCACCGTTGTCATCGCCATTGACGCTTCCACTACCTCCTAGAGGTTGAACCCCAGCAGATTTAAGTTGACCTTTTAACTGCAATACCTTCGCTTGCTCGGCTGAGATCAGTTTCTTTGCGTTCTTGAATAGTGCTAGTCTCTTCTCCCTCTCCATTCTTAGAAGTCGTTTGGCGTCTATAAGCTGGTTACGTAGGGGTTCTTTTCTAAAGGAAAAATGGTAATCTGGGAAGTTGCTACGTATGATGTTCTGCACTTCGCTGGTGTGCTGCTTCGCATAAAGCAATACGCCGAGAGTTCCTAACGTTATCCAACCACAAAGAAAACACAGCAATATCTTAACTGGAGTGCACCGGAAACCAGACTTTTTCTTTTGTTCGCTCCTAACTTTTGCTCCCTTCGATGGAGTCGTCGCATGCATCCGTCTCTTGCTAATATTACTTGAGGTCCTGCCATGGTCCAAGGAATAGTTCTTGTCGAGGTTTTGGCCGCCGCTGGCTCCCGTTGACTTCCTCGCTTTAAGCCCGTCGCTCCCACTCATTTCCAATTCGTTCTAAAAGTTTTGAAGGCGGCAAGGGTTACCTGGCACACAATAACCGTGTTCGGGAGACGCGACGAGGTGAGCAGTAGCGTTCCAAGGAACTTAACTGCAAAAAAATGTGCCCGTGTCGTAGCCGGCGGCTTCTTCCGTGCAAAAAAAGGGGTGTCGCGACTCTCCAGAGTGGAGACCCAACGACTTGTCCTTTCCTCCCTCTCCATACTGGTGGTAGTAGTGTATATATAATAATAATAATAATATATTACAATATTTATTATTTTTTTTTTATCTCTTTTTTATATTATTAATATATTTATATTTATCATATTATCTTAATCTTATTAATTATTTTTTTTTCATCCATCATCATCTTCTCAATAGTTCTACTATTATATATTATAATATTACAATCATCATCATCATCCCTACTAATAATAAAAATAAAAAATCTTCTTCTACAAACATGTGTTGTTGTTGTCCTTCTTATATATTTTTCATGGACACTCTTCTATAGCCGCCTGCCTATCAGTTGGGCTGATCCAGTACTGGAGGACAGTGGTGAGTGTACAAAAGTTCGTACTCTAAATGCTCCCTTTTGGCTTTTGGTTTGCGTCGTCGGTTCTCCTCCCATTCTTATTGTTGATTTCAGTTCAAAAAATATAATAGTAGTGCTGATAGCTAGTGCTAGCTGTAGCTAGCTATCCAGTAGTCATTATTAGCACTAAATAGCAGCAAACTTCTTCTTCGATGACAGCTTTTCTTGACGCGTTATTCTGTACAACAATGTATACTCTCTCCTACTCCTGGGTCTTATTATCATCCACTCCTCGTATTATCATTCATCATTATTTATTAAGATATATCAACTGTATTCAAATTATTCATCATTCATTTTTTTTTTTTATTAGCACTATTCAGCATCATCAAATTCATTATTATTTGATTTATTATTATTATTATTTTTTTATTATTTACTACTATTGCTTGTTTGGTGTGTTGTTGCAGTACAGACACCTTGGTATCGAACGGTGCAGTGCCAAGAACATCAGCGACAACAAGCATTTCATTCCACGGAAGGTAATTGAACATTTTCTCCGTCATCAAGGACTATATCCTCTTCTTCTACAATTTGAGCCTAACGATATGGGCAAGAAAGATCGAAGAAAGAAAAAGAATGCTGGCAGCACTAAATATGACAGGAAAGAAGCTAAACGAAATAAAAACAGTGGCAGGCCAGCTGGCCCAAAGGTAGACGGAACGACAAGGATTGCGGGGCTAGGAGACGTATTTGACTTTACCAGGGGACAACCAAGTTGTATAACAACATGGGATAGCCTGACAAAACAGGAACAATATGATCTCATTAATCTGGACAAAGAAGATATTAAAATGGCCATGAATAGTGAGCTCGGTGACAGAGTCAAGCTTGTAAAACAACCACAGCCTGAAGAAGTACGGATTTACCAGGCTGCTTTTCTCCAAGCAATGTACACAAACCAGGCTTTCCATGAAGATGACCGAGGAAAAATTGAGTTACCCCCAGACCCCTCTATTAATAATATTTTCATTTTTGGTGCTCTAGCGGATAGACTTCTATTGTGGGACTCTTGTCGTACTACGAGGCGAACAACGTTTTGGTTAGTCTTATTCTTAGTTTTCAGCTTGTGTCCGGTTATCGTTTCGTCTTTGTTTATGATTTTAATGAACTATATAGTTCATTCGAACTTGGCAGAACTTAGAGCGTTGCGCAACTGGTATGCGAAAAAATGTGACGAGATGAGTTTGCAAAAAATTAGCGGGGAACAACTCCCTGTCGCATGGAAAATTCACTGGAACGTGAAATCGATCGTTGCCGCCTNTGTTGTGATGCTCAAAGTCCAAGGTGGAGCGGCATGTTTAGTACAAGTCTTACTTTTGTTTTTTCTGCTTTTTGCATCGTCATTTTCGTCTGGAGAGTCAAAGCAGCTCAAAACCATATGCAAAGGGCTAGCTATGGTGAATTTTGGAATATTACTGCTATTATCTTGGAACGATAGTATAACTTTGGTGTTTGCTGTCTATGTTTTTTTTCCAACGATAAGCGTCCTTGTGTTTAAGCTGTATGCCTCGTGCGTTGCCATGCTTATTTCATACCTCATAAAATTTCTTTACGCAATTGCTCCTAAACGATGTGAAACCATTGCGCAGTGGATTCAGAAGGAAAATAGCCGCAATATTTACTACAGCCTTGCGATTTTGCACGTTGTATTACTCATAGTTTACTTGAAGGTTTGGTATTGGTCATATCTTCCCTTCGGTACTCTGATGAGAAGTTTTTTAATTATGGTATCCTTTAGTTCTATTCCATTCACTGAATTGATTATTATTGCATTAGTTTATATGGCCTGGGGAGCAAACAAAATGGCAAAATATTTTGAATCATATGTTGTGCTGTACTTCAGTCTGCATACTCGAGGTAAGACGGCTGTTGAGATGGCAAAAAAAGTTGTGGATCCTATAGCCGTTGCAGTCATATCGAGTACCTCGAAGATATTTCGCAAAAAAAAAAATTAAAAATATGGTAAATTAAAATAAATTTTTCCTTTTATAAAAACACAGTACTCTTTTGGGTTCTTTCGATAGTATAGCTGGTCACTTAATAACCTTTTAAAAAATCTAAATTTTACTTTTTATACACCATATATTTGATTTGTTTATGCTTTTACCTGCTTGTCCGACAACTCTTCCTCTGCTTGGCGTTTTCGGTTGTTTTCATCAATGATGTTTTTTCTTTGCTCTTCTTTATCGCTATCCCAGGTTAAACCAGACCGAGTGAAGCCAAATTCCTGTGCGATCCAAGATATGTGAGAAAAAGACGTACCCCAAGCGAGCAATAACAAATATCCTCCAGTAGAAATTAGAGTCTCTGTGCCTAATGCTAAAGAATGGACTAATCGTACCTCTGGCAGAGGTGTACATTCCTCCTCCATAGACATAGTTGCATTATTTTTTCTGTTGTGCTCCGCCATGGGGTTTGAAACATTCAAAAGCATGCATTTATGCCATTTTGAAGTACTTTCTTGCCTCTCAAATATCCCTGAAACATCAGACGTCATTTTCTTATATATCATGAAGCACCACATCATGCCAAACCAAATTAAAAATACGCTCATACGATTTAATATTGCTTTGAAACAGCCATGCTTAAGGCCACCATTCTTCACGTGATACAGAAAACGATAAAGGAGTAATGCAAGGCCAAATTGATACAGGAAAGCGAGAGGAGCGTAGTGAAGTCCCGTAGCACTATAAAGGTAATTCTTCGATGTATGAGAGACGTGAACCCAAGAACACCAGGAGCTAAGACCATCGTAGCCTAATAATTCATATACATATGCCGCTGCCACAATTCCGGCACTAACAATCACACTACCAAAAAAATAAATTGGGCATCTTCGTTGGTCTCCCCTCTCGGGTACTGGAAAAACAACAAATCGATAGAAAACTCTTCTCAAGTAATATTGGACTTTTTCGACGAATGTTAGAGGTGTCGCTTCCAACATAGATGGCTTTTGCAATATTTCAATTGTTATCCGTTCGATGATTAGGCAAAACCATAATAAAGAAAATAAATTGATACCAAAAATTATCATACCTGCTTCCACAATACATACGTTTAGGTCTCCCACCTTTTGCGTCTTTACGCGCACATTAGAGGCGCAAAAATACTTGAATGGCTTAAAGTTTGGACCGAGCACCATAGCAGTCGATGTTAAGACAGACGCAAAAAAAAGCATGTTTAAGGTACGTTGGTTCTTCCTTTCTTCCTCCGCAAACCATAGCCACATTAAAAACAATCCTGAAATTCCCCCAACAGTGCCCCCGATAAATCTTGTCATTATCGACTCTTCATACTCACTTCGTTTCCTTGTATTAAAAGGGCATGGCATCGCGCACGCGCTACTAAGAACCATATATGTAGCCGTAATTTCTTGCACATCATGCTCAAATGTGACATTTGGGCACGTCACGTTGCAAGTTGTACAAGTGGTCGCATGAAATGCCTCGTCACAAGAGCTTGTATCTGCATCTAGCGCAAGGGCGTAAGATCGATTTTTTACTCTCAGCAGCTGCAGTAAAGTGTTGAAAACTACAACTTGTTTAGAATAATCAATGCCCTCCGGGTAACCGATAAAGGAAGGCAGAAAGCCAGTAAGAATGCTTTTGCAATTATCGCTTGTAGCATGTTCGTAAATCGGTATATCTGTTTGCAAAGAGTTTAAAACACCGCCAGATCGGATCCGTGGGACAATATCGTTTCTGAAGGCATACAGCGTGTAATTGTTCGTTACGTTTTGGAAAATGGTAGGTTTCAGGTCAAAAATACTCTTGCAATATTTTTCCACTGCTAAACACACTGCAGAACAAGTATTTTCATTTCGCTTAAAGTCAGGTCCGTAGAATCCTGGCTTCTGTCCCCCAAAAGGAGATGAACAGACTAATTGCTTTAGAGCTGAAGAGCAATTAGACGGAAGCCAAGTCGGAAAGCTGTTTTCTGCGATGTGACTACTAAGGTATTGGTACAAATTTTGGACTGTAGTTTTCCACGTAGGCGATCCATGGAGCTGAATCAAATCCATGTAATTGTCACAAACGTTGGACTCTGCCCTCCCGGTCATTTTCACTGGAAATGGTATGGACTGAATCACAGTCGAAATACTCCCATTGCTCTTGTATGGGTTGAAGCACTCATCTGTGTTGTAAAAGCACTCTGGTATTTTATTGTATGGCATGCTACCTGCTGGAATTCTTAAATTTACTTCGTCTGGGGCTAAGGGAATCGATCTTGTTGTGAGCATGTTATACAATGATATTAAAGTGATAGACTCCGATGTTTGAAACAACGGTTCAATGGCTTTTTTATCCGGGTTGATGTTGATAATTGGGCAATACTTTTCAATCAATCCGCATGAGCCAGATGTTTTAGGTATGCACTGTCCCCCATGTGGGTTATAATAGTTATCCAAGTTGACCCCGTCGAGCTTGGGCTTCGGGACGTCAGCGAAGGACTGCGGACTGTCCCTGGCACTGCCACGAAGAACCGCGGGGTTACACTTGGCAAAATTGGTCGAATATAAGTCTTGGTCGTTCGGACAACCATTGTCAATAAGACTGTTCAAACTTGTATCGCATGGAGGGAAATATCCTGCACATATTGTCCCAATAATTGCATTTTGACACTGCGTCTCGTAAAACGGGAACTCATCTATTGTTGAAATAGCTGTGAGGACTGCCTGCTCAAGTTCTTGCTGTACGCTTGGATCTACCGTTGTATAATACTCATCATATGCTTCGTCATGTCTTTGAGTAACTCTTAATAAAGGGGCTTGAAAATGGGTGTCGTTTCTAGACTTCATGTAATCTGAGCATGGAGTTGCTTTTTCCGTGCTTGTGCTAGGAAACTCGAAAGGAGCACAAGCAGAGTATGGTCTGGCCTCTCTGGCAATACCCCTTTTCACGAAAATCAAGAAAAGGTACAGCAAATATATTGGCACTCCCAAATATACGTTCTCGTGTGACATTTCTGCCACTCGTCTCAGTCACCAATGGTAGTGTGTAGTTTGCGTATGTGCTGCTCGTGCTTTCTTCGATACCCGCAAAATTGTGTGACTACAACTCGAGAGCGCGAACACGGCACGCCATCGGAAAAAAACTAAAAAAAAAGGAGAGAGGAAGGGAAGAAGAAAATCACGACTACTAATACGACTAAATATGATGATGACACGACAATCAGCTAGCGACTATTACGTAGTTGTTGATACTACGAAGATATATCCATAATAATACTACGAGCATTTGGCCAATTGTTTTTGAATATAAATAAAAATCATCATTTATAGTGTATAATAGACTAGCGTGGTTTAAGTATTCTCCACCGCGACGGTTTTTTTTTTTTTTAATTATTGCCAATAAAGAGTTATTAAAGTGTAGTAGTATAATTAAATATAATAGGATATAAAATATAATTTATAATTTTTCTTCTTATAATAAACTCATTTTGATTAGTAGTAGTAGATAGTGTCTTTACATACTAATAATACATATGATAATAGTAATATTTGTTTATTCATGAATTATGTGCAATTGCACTCATTGCAATGGATGTTGTACGCAAATGCCAGCTCCTCTTTCTTCACTGTGCAGTCCTTATACGCATCTACATAGCTGATTGTCAATTCTTCGCCCACTTTAATGGATTGATTTGTTTTGAAGTATCCTATTGTATTCGAATCGTCTAAACAAAATGGATTATCAAGATCGCTGTGGCCCGCGCTGGCAACTGAAGGTTTGCAATGATCTATTTCATCACACTCGTTACTTTTATTTAATTGCTTTAGTGTGTCATTAAACTCCTGGTCGTCACCACTAAACGATTTCCACCCAATATTAACATTCGGGTAACAACTATGATTGAACAAACTGCCATTAAAAAATAGAATGCTGGATGGGCAACCAACGCCGATATCAGGGTTTAAGGACATCATATTTAAATGCATAGTCCCAATCAAATGTGCGTACCATTCTATATTCAACACATTAAAAATCTTGTTGCCATTTTCGTCGCCTAAAACTTTCATATACGCTTTTTTTATCATTTCATACTCAGTAACCCATTCCTCTGGAATGTTGCTTGCGTCAGTACCGGCGTAGCAAAGTAAGTTTATTTTTCTCCAGTAGTTTTGAAATTCCTTTCCTGACAATAAACTGGCAGCGACCATCCGAACTACAATCAAAATAAATTTTCCACCGGAACGAGCACTATACTCTAATATTGGTTCCAAGTTTAACTTGTCAGTTATCTTTTTATGTTCGTTGGAAGCCTCTATCATGCACTTTTTGCTGCAATATTTATGTTTATAGTGTTTTGAAGCCAAAGAGATTTTTTTGTAGCAATTTGGACAGTATTCGTCCATCAACTCTGAATGAAAGGTGAGATTCCGAAAAGAAACTATTGGTTTTTCCATGAACAAAACTGTACCGGCAGCAATGTCTGTGGTAGCGATAAAACCTCTACCCTTACCTTCAATTTTTTCAACTCGGAAATGTGGACTGTTCTGGATAAAGTCGCTGGCAAAGTATGCTGGCAACAAGTGTGAGGAGGACAGGTATCTTTTGAGAAAAATATTTCCGTCCCGAGCATGGCTTCTCCTCCCCGCGATAGCTCTTAAAAGATTTCGGCTAGAGACGAGGAACTGATGGCGCATTGCAATCTACACTGAGCTTTTGCACGCACAGCTGGGGCTTCCACCGGGCTATGTATTTGCTAGGCTGTAACGTATCGCCAATGCATGGTGGAAGAAGGAAGAAGAAGGAGAGGAGAGGAAGAGAAGAGGAGGAAGGAGAGAAGGGGAGTGACAAAAATATAATAAAATATAAAAAATAATAAAATAAATAATACAGGGTAATAATATAAAAAAAATAATAATAAATAAAAAACTAAAAAATCAATTTTTTATATATATTATAATTTTAGTAGCCTATTTTAATACTTTAATAATAATATAATACGGTATAATATACAATAATAAAATATAATAGTAAATAATAAAAACTTAAAACAAAAACAAAAAAAATTAAAATAATAATAATGATAAATTGAAATAAATAATAATAATAATGCAGGAGGAGTAGTAAGTAAGGAGGGTTTAATAAAAAATTAGTATTTTCTTACTCTACTACATGTTGTAGTAATAATAAACTATACTCGTCGGTTATTAAATTATTATCATCATATAGACTTGTCTATATCTATTATTGAGAAGAATTTTTTGAGAGAAAGCTGTGAAGCACTAGATATTTTGTTCACCATGAACACAGCTCAGTATTTCTGAAGAAAAAAATTGTATACATATGTGCCAAGTTACGCTGGAAGAAACACACCACGTAGAGCATTTAATGCGAAAGCACTAAAATGCAATGAGCACACCTATCTTACACTCGCTGCATGTGGTCCAATATCAAAAGCAATTGCATAGCCATTTGTTGTTGATCGGGATCGCAAAACGTCAATGTAATCGTATATCCAGCAAACTTTTCGTACATCTAATGGTTGGGGTGAGGTAACCATGCACTCGATGTTGAGCCTGTCAAACTGCTTGCACCAAGCCCACCTTCAGATGGTGTTCGCCAATTGCTTCCCGCCGATGAGCTAACGTTCAAACTATTAGCGACCTGAGCGCCAAGTCCACCAACTTGAGTTTGCTGCAGCATACCTTGTTGAATTGCCGAAATTATCTTCAAACGATGTGCAAAGTTCGGAACAAGCTTTGATATGTTCACCCCTGCGCTTTCGCACAAGCTAGTGTTTGCCAACATCATCAAGTCCGACATTTCCAAAAAACCAGCAGCAGCCAGGCGTCTGGCTGCGCGGTCGGCATCGGGACGGTCCAAGTTTACAGTAATCTCCAGCCAGCGCTTCAAATTGTTAAGCTGGTCCGCGCTTACGGTTGGGGGCAATACCATGGAGCTTGCCTGTATGATTCTTATGCGGTGTACCGGGTTGGAAACAATCTTGGAAAGATCGATTGAAGCCTTTCGCAGGGAATCTTCGTCGTTTAGTAGTGCAATGTCGTTGATTGAGCGGAAACCACGGCGTACAAAATTTTCGGCGTACGAGCGGGCGTCAGCACCAATGACATTGGACAACCAATTTGATAAAGCAATCCCAGCTTCATCTAATGTCTTTACATTGTTCAAAATTACATCGTTACCGTTACCGTTATCATTACTTCGCGACCTTTGATTTCCCTGTCCCATGCCATTGCTCCTACTATTATTACCATTCTGCATCGATCCGTTGCCGTTGGACATTTGGGAGATAGACCGATGGCCGTCGGCGAAACGAACGATCAGATTCCCGGTGGCCCCTTTCAAATTTTTCGACTCGTTGAGCCGCTGAATCGCAGTGACTGCATCCGACTTGGATCGATACCGCACGAATGCGCAACCCTTGAAGTCACCACGATGGTCGCGTATAAGATGCACCTCATCGACGGCCCCGAATTTCGCAAACATCGAGTTCACGGTTTCAACCTTGACGTCCAGCGGAAGATTCGCCACAAAAATTTTGCAGTCAGATGCAGGCTTGACTTGCATAAAACCAACAGTTGGGGATAATTTCTTTTTATCATGAAACTGCACGACAGCACTGGTTGCGTCGTCCCGATTATAATACGTTACAAAAGCGCAACCGCGGTGCCGGTTGGTCTCCTTGTCCCGCAAGACCGCTAACTCATAAACTTCACCGATTTCGGTAAATATCGGGATCAGTTCTCTCTCCCCCATGCTTTTTGGGACTTGGCCAACGAACAGCTTGATTGAGTCTGTAGGTGGGGGACCAGGCGCGACATACTTTTGGCCATCGATAACTTGCGTGCTAGCCATGATATTACTTTGAAATTACAATGTTTCTTTTTTCTGGTTATTGCTTTTCCAAAATGTACAGATCAGCGTTGAATGTAAATTGGTTTTCAGAATATGTAAATTGGTTTTCAAAAACGTTCTAGGACTTCGTACGACTGTTTGAACCTCTAAAGATTGAACAAAAAGGATGCAAATGAGCTAGAATTGTTTGCCGATAGTGTATATAGTCGTAATTAGAACTTGATGTACGACAGTCAAAACGAGCTTGCGGCTACCGAAAAACACAAGCGGGAAAAACAAAAAACTTGAACGAAGACGCTGCCTTGGAGGTACACCAGGAAAGTTCTTTTGGTGGAAACTGCGGGGGCCTAAACGGGTGAAACTAACTTGATGATAATTCTGGATCTATGAAACACAACAAAACACAACAACGTAAAAATGTGCGTTCCAGGTCGTCGATGCTACGCGCAGACAGCTCCCGCACGAGCGCGGAGAGTGCATGGCGCGAGGCTTTTGGCCGCAGGAAAAGAATAAGCCTAAGGACAATGGTGTACGGTGGCGTTGATGATTGGCCTATAAAAGAGCTAGCTGTTGTTGTAGTCGTAGTAGAAAATGCATCACAGGAGTAGCGGTGACAAGGAGCGGTGGAATGTGGCCCAGCAGGCACACAGCACTACCATCATGCGGACTGAAATGAAACAATGAAAATAGAAAATCGAAACACGAAGAGAAGTGAATTGTTTGGACAAGAATTGATACGCCAAGGCCCAGAATTTCGGACATCCTGCATATTCAAATGGACTTTTATCGCCACGCACCCCTCTGCCGTACCCGGACGCGAAATTTGTACTTAATCCGGAACTATGATAGGACATGGCAAGGGGCTTGCGAGCCAGCTTCCAAAATTCCCGAACGCACCAGCATAGGGTTCACGTGTGGATATCTTTGCAATTGTTCGCCCAACGCGAGTGAACTTCTTCGAAAACGTCATGTGACCGTTCTCAACTTGTGATAGGGAAAATGTCTACGGCGGATAGTACTCCATTGCCGCCCCACCTTTCGAAAAAGGTCCAGAGCGTCGCCTCCTCGGACCTTCCCCTAATCCCTCCACAGTCGACGAACCTCACTATTGTATATCACTATTGTCACATTGTAAGGTGGCATCAGGTCCAGTGCTGCGGCAGTGCTAGATCCTCCTGGAGATGAGTTACGTTCTCCAAGAGAGCATTCAGGGAGGCGAACCCTGATCCTAACCTGGACTACTCCCTGGCCATGTCGTCAATCAATATTTTAATTTGTAAATTGGATTGCAACGACGTCTGAACTGCTCTTTTCTTATTATAATTAATTTGAATTACGGAGTGTATTATTGACTTATTAAAACTCTCATCATTCATTCTATTCTCTGATTCTTCCTTCCTCATTCTTCTTCATTCCTATTATTAGAGCTTCTGTTTTTATTTTCATTATTTGTAGCACCTAGTAGTGTAGTGATAGTAAATAATATATTTATCATCATCATCATATCATCATATTATCGTCGTAGTCAATATCACCTTTTTTTATTATTACACAACACCACACCACAACAAACACCACCTCAAAATTAATAATTAATAATATATATATTAATAAAATTATATTATTAATTATATTCATTTTTTTTCTTCTTCATTTTTTTTTTTATTTTGGTTTGTGTTGTTGTTATTGTCATCATCATCATAATTCATACGCATGGAAAAGATACGGCGGTGGACTCGTGGGCGAAAGTCTACCCAGGATTCTTTCTCAAGCTCGTTGTCGCATCAAGGGTCCCATGCTCCCAACGTTGAAGAACCTTCCGAAGGAGGATGTTCAAGCTGCTCTTGAAATCGAGCTGGCTTCTTACCCAGCCGATGAGGCGGCAAGCTTAACTTCACTCACTTATCGCCAGGAGCACGCATTTGAGTGTTTTCGAGGGGCGTACCTGGGGGATAAACTGGTAGGATTTATATGTGGAACGAGGACAAACGACGTCAGGCTGACACACGATTCAATGGAGGAGCATGTACACAATGGTAAGACTCTATGCATTCACTCCGTGGTTGTAGATTCGAACTATCGTAAGAAAGGATATGGAAAGTTCATGCTAAAGGAGTATATAAAGTACGTGCAAGACAACAGTGCGAAGTTTGGCATCAACAAAATGCTGTTGATATCCAAGATACATTTGGTGCATGTGTTTTATGAAGCGTGCGGTTTCCGCCTCATTGAAAAATGGCCATACCAGCATGGTAAGGATGATTGGTATGAGTGTGAATACGACTTATAAAATATTAAGAGCGTGTTTTAGTTAAAAGTCATTTCATAAATAAATACCATTATTGGATACGTTGAATTTATATGATCATATCAATCACGACGTGTATGTCGTATCACTCGCACACCTGTTCCAAACAAATTCGAAGACAGCATAAAACAGAGTCAACACCATCTAACCGAAAGCCATCCTCTTTCTACCTCTTGCGCGAACACTTTCGAACTTTGAAAGTATCGTTTTGGCCTTCCTTGATTCTTTTTCGTAAGACGACAAAATCTGAGAAAACAATTCTTCTGAGTTCGGGTGCGTAGCAAGCATTGCCCGCTCTAGAACGTAAAGGTCAACTGCCTTGTCATCGATTGACGCATTCTGAGATCCTAGTCCAAAATCTATCATAACGATTTCCCCATCTTTCTCCCTTACTAGCAAGTTCGAGGTGGTTGGGTCACCGTGCACCATGCTGTGGTTGTGAATCTTTGCCAAAATCGTTCCTATTTTATGAGCTATATTTTGTTTCTTCTCCACTTTGGACGCGTCTGTTTCTCCATGGTCAAGCTCGTCCCACACCTCTTTCACAGTCTTTCCATCCACATACTCCATGTAAATTGTCTGGGTAGTATCATCAACAAAGTAAACGGCCGGTGCCAGCACCCCATGTGAACGACAACGTGCCAAGATCCTGGCTTCATGCACAGTTCGCTGTTTTCTTAATTGCTTGTCTAAATTGGGGTGTCGATATTGCTTGTTGAATCGTTCCTTCGCTATACACTTCCTTCCTAGCATTGTGGACTCGTAGACCCGCGCTTCCGCGCCTTGGAATGCTATTTTCCGCTTCATTTATTGATGTGCATCCACGATCTGGCCCCGCATGGAAATTACGACTCTGCAGACCCAACTGCACCTCCAGGATCCTCTTGACTGTCGTCCCCATGCTGGAATGATAGCCATGCCGCTGCTGACCGACTGCTGATCCACCACAACAAACCATCATCGCCTATCGTTGAGAGATAGTCTACGCATTCCGTGCTAAAATGTGTCTACTACGAGAATAATACAGCAGAGCATGGGTTGGTTTACCGCTTCTGGTAAGGTTAATAAGACAGCATAGCATTGTGCACGAACCAATGCCTTTGCGATAGTTCTCGCTCCTTGTCTTCTCGTGTGTGTTCATGAGCCGCCTAGCTAGCTAGCTAGTAGAGCTAGTAGAAGAAGAAAGAGGCAAAAGGAATGACAATCCAACGGCAGCAGCAGTTAAAATAATGGGAAAACAAAAACCTTCGCAGTGCTACGTCCATAGTATTGGTGCTTGCCCTTCATCACAACAAGAAGGGAACCCAATAGTACGCCCATACTAACACGTTTGTGTTTTGAAAACCAGGAGAGGCCTCTGTTCAGCTGGCCAGGACAACATACAACAATTATGATCAATTGTAATTTTCGTAGTATTATTATTATTTATTATTATTACTACTACTACTATCGTAATATACGTTCTGATCGCTCGCTGCAACGGCGAGGGCCATCGACGTGGGAGCAAATGCAGTACAACTCACTGCATTGGAACGTGATCGTCTTTCTCACAAGTTGTCGGTGGAGATTTGCTTGTCACATCGCTAATAGCATTAGCGGCCACAATCCACATACAGAATATAGCAAGTGGTAAGGAATATGAGCTCAGTCAAAAAGTACACGGCGGTGGAACGAGCCTTGGCGATTGGTAGAAAAAAATATGGAGTGCAGAAGCGAAGACATGTTGTAACGAGCGAGCATGACGAAGGAGACATACAATCAGTGAAAAGCAAGTATCGAAGTCGTGAGAGGCGCAACGACACACTTCGTGAGAGAACGAAGAGAGATGGGGTAAACTCGTATCGTAAGGCAGATGGTGCTTTTGCAGGGCTTGGAAACGTCGACGGTAGCAAATTAAATATCATAGATGAGAACACAATAAACTTCATATTTTCCGATAGCTATAACAGTCACACGCCCTCCAAGAGGTCTATGGCAGACCGCAAATATTGCAAGAAATCAATGTCACAAAATTACGATGAAGCATTGTTTGAGAATTTTGCGAGCACTAAAGCAACCCTACCTACTTTTGAGGATATAGACACTAAAATCGACGACTTGTTCGCCGACAATGCTAACTTTCTTCAAGAAAATTTCGACAAAAGTCGCAGTGTGTTTGCTGATGCTGGGATCGCTTACACCTCTGCTGTAAACGACATCAAAGGTGGACTATCGAACGATTATAAATATGGCAAATTTACCGTTGGTCGCATGAACAATAGCAAAAGTTCAATTGCAAAAGATACCAGTTTAGATATATTGCCTGGTGCTGAGTTGGGTCTCCCATTTGATGAGAAATATGATGATGCCATCGATTACAAACTGAAACTAGAGACTTTAGTCGATTCGTTGTCGAGAGAAGTTGAAGTATTAAAAAATTCAAGGGGTTCATTTTCTCCGCTGTTGGCGTCGCCGAGATCTTCCAGGCCTACTGGAACTCAAAAAAAGACTGTCAATGAGTTGTACGAAACAAGTACTGGACTTGTCATAAATGTACCCGTTGAAGTACCTGCAGAAAATGAAGAAAACGAAAAGCAGGTAGAGTCTGTTGTGTTAAATATCATGGAGAATCCTCCCTTATTGCCACAAACTGGCCCAACTGGAATGCCTCCACAACCTCCTATGATACTGAATGAGCGTTTTCATGGAGTGAAGATCCAGCAATGGTTCGACAAACCCGTGAGGCATTATAGATCCCAATTATGCCGAAAGTGTTTTAATGGCTTCCGGGCAAATTACAATGTTAGGAAGAGGATTTTCTACCAGATGAACAACAACATACTGTCCAGGCCATGCCGGAAGTGGGAAGGCGTAGGTATCACCTTTCAACCTGCAATATTATCTGCGGAGCGCGGACGTGATGTGATGGCAAAGGAGTATTTCAAGCAGCGACTGTTAAAAGTTTGTTTTGCAAAGCTTCTGTTGAACGTTCATGAAGATTATGAGGATTTCGTCATAAACGTTTTGCCACCGCCGTTGGTAGATACACCTCTAGCAACTCCCAAAAGTAGGAGGCAAGGCTATGATGATGGTTTGAAACATCTTTAATCAAATCTAAAATAATCGCGGTAAGAATTTTTTTATAAAACTTTTATGTTATTATGATATATGTGTTTTTATAAATTTAACCCTAATTTGTAGCTCTGATACTGACCCTTAGCTCAGCGCTCTCTGAACATATAATAAGTAATTAGTATATATATAATCTGTGTGGTTCTTTTTTAGGTTCGTTCGATAGATCAGCTGTGAGTCTTAGTAACCTTAAAATTATTTTAAATTACATTTAAGTTCAGTTAAAATATAATCTAGTGTAGTTCCTTTTAGGTTCATTGGATAGTGCAGCTGGACACTTAGTAACCTTAAAATTATTTTAAATTACA
>LT658725.1:0-15739 GCA_900128575.1 Stramenopiles sp. TOSAG41-1
CAAAATCGGATAATAACAGTCTCTGAGTGTGGATTCGGACCGTGCCCATATTTTTAAATTTTTATTTAAAAAAAGATTGATGAGATATTTTTAAAAAAAGACAAATATCTAGGCATGAAAATTTTAAANGACTCCCCCAAAGAGATTGACAAAATCGTCTAGATGCGCAGCGTGAAGTGCACAACTCAATTCCGACCAAAAGTCAATAACCTGGAGATCTTGCGGTTGCAATTTTTAACATGACTGTNGATTCAGCTGCACTAAGCTAAATATGATAATTTTGTATTTGANGAGATGATATATGCATGATGTGATTTTATGCATTTTTTAGCAATTATAAATACTTACTGTATAAGTGAATCAATATTCCAAGATGTGCTCGTAACGCCCGCTCTCCCTTAGATCAATGTATTTTTCCGAAAAATGAATATCATTGCCTGAATTTGTTTTCCTCGATTTTGTTGTATGATAGAGCCTTGCTGAGGTACCAAGTGGCAATTGCGTTTTTACATGTAATTTTGCGTCTTCAACAGAGCACTTCACTTTCACTACAAGTCTTTCAACCTTGCCATCGAAATTCTTGCATGAAAGGCCATTAGATAAGGCCTTAATATCACATTTTTTCTTCCCAAGGCAATGCTTTACAACATTATTTTCAATCATAGCATCGTGACATTTTGGATCAATTTTCATCGAGTCACAGTCAGTCCCCTGTGGAAACCCATACGATGCAAACAAGATTCTAGAAATAAATCCACCATTTTCGCCACAGTCAAGATGAACTGCATCGCCTTTTGCAGCACTGTCACAGTGCTCGCCTCCATGCTTCTTCCAACTCAGTTTGACACTTCCCTGCTTCAACCTCAAGATACCCGAGGCGGAAGATAGATCTGTGAAATATCCCGGTCTTAACTCCAAGTCCCAATAGCCATTAGACTGGTGGTGTTGGCTTATGCCAACCACTTTTCTTATTAAATAAGAACTGTAGCTGCTCCACATNTGATGATTTCTGGAGTTCATTCCTGTACCCTCACGATTAGCATCTGGTAGTTCCCATAGATTTTCTGTAGCTGGCTCTTCACCATTTGCAAAATAGTAACCAATACTCGGATAATCAGTCTTTGACAAAATATTTAGGGCAGTATTATGTTCGCCCATGTCAGACAAAGCATCAAATAGCCAACGAAATCCGATTATACCAGTGTTATAATGTCCTTGAAGCCCCTTAATGCTATTAATCAAAGCTGACTCTGCCCGTATTTTGTCCGGAACAATGCCTAAGGACAACGGGAGTACTAAGGCTGTTTGTAGGCCGTTATCATACACGGCAGAATTATTTGTGGGAGAGTAAAAAGCATCATTAAATTCCTTGGAAACATCATTAAATTGAATTGTCAAATCCGCGGATAGCGTCTTATTGCCTAATGCCTCGGCAAGTTCCTGAACTTGCCGAATCATTGCGAGATATGAAAACGCACTGGTGTACGGAGATGAAGGTTTCGGTCCTTGCCCATCCCCCATTTTCTTCGGTGGTGGGCACCAGTCCCCATAAGGCGTATGCATATTCTTTAGTCCTGCTTTGGCCTGCATTTTAATGTTATCCAGTTGATCTAGTATACTCCCAAGATGTTTCTTGGTTGTCTCAAGATCATCATCGTACTTCCAAAGCAGATAAAACCAGTTGACATAGGCCCCGCTCCACGACACGTCGCCAGGTCTGTTTCCGAATCTGACGAATGGAACCACATCTGGCAAACTTCCATCTTTGTCCATTTCGGTTGTCATTAATTCAATAAAATGTCGAAAAAATCCAGGCATATCAAAATTTAACATCATTGATTCTCCAGATAAGTTTGCATCACCCATCCAACCAAGCCTCTCATCACGTTGGTCACAATCAGTTGGTACAGTCATGAGATTTGATCTTTGGGCACCTACTGCCATTTTTTGTATGCGGTTTAAAGTATCCGACTGGAAATGAACCTCAGCCTTTTGCTTAACTACATTTGCGCCAGCGATAATAGCATCAGTGTTAGGTGCGTGTTTCAGAATCGTAGAAGTAGTTAAAGGCTTATGAACTTACCAGCTGAGTGGAAATGGTGCATTTCAATGTTGTCCTGGGTGATCTCAACGCCACTATCTCCAACATGTACCTCCACAAATCGAAATCCATGGTAAGTAAGACGCGGCATATATGAATTTTCTGGGCTACCGTTACAAATATATACATCTGTTGCTTTTGCACTTCTTAGGTTGGCTGTGTAAACTCGTTTCGGGTCGAAATTTTTCAAACCTGGCAGGCCTGCATGTTGCATAATTTCGGCATGAATCAACGTAATATTTGAATCCTGTTTACAATCCAGGCTAAGTAGCTTGGTAACCCCCGCTAAGTTTGATCCGAAATCAACTACGTAAATGCCTTCAGCAGGCTTGGTAATTTGAACTGGTTTTAGTATACGAGATGTTTGAATCGGCGTATGGATCCATGGGAATAAAGCTCCCTTTGGTCCGGTTACAACGTTTGCTTTCCTCCATGACACCTTACTTTCAGTTATATCGAAATCAAAAGAATCCCAACGTTCATCAGCAAGCCTTGAATCGAAGACTTCGCCATTGTATACAGAGTCATATATGACGGGGCCCGAGCTAACCATAAATTGTCCGTCTCCACTTTTCATCACAACACTCGTCTCATTTTCTCCCTCGTATACAATGTCTACGGAAGCTATCAGTACCCTTTCAATTGCATCTTGTTGTAGTCCGGGATCATCTGTATCCTTGACCTTAAATATACTTCGATTTCTCCATCCATATCCCAAAGTAACACCAACAACTTGATTTTCTTGCCCACCCATATACTTTGTGATATCTACTGTACTGTAACCATTTGATCTCTCGTTATTTGTCCATGGAGCCGAAGTCAAGGATATTTCTTGCAATAAGTTGCCGTTCACCGAAACCGACGAAAAGGACAAACCGCAAATATGTATGTGAGCATAACTAACTTTTTTTTTAGTGTCAATCTTAAACTCTCCCCTGTATTGGTTTTCGTCTTTACTGCCTATCCATCGCGCAGAATCCAATGCATTACCGTCATCTAAATACAAGGTTGCAATTGGTGATTGAACCCAGCAACCACGAGAGTCAAGTATTTTGACGAACCAATTGTATCGCCTGTATGGCTTAATTGGGAGAATGGGGGCACTATGGACAGGCTTGGTAGACCTGACAACATCACTTACCCAAACAGTCTTCGATGTTGCAGCGTCTGATACTTCAACGATGAAGCTCTTTTGTCGGTAAGTCATCGACGAAATGTTCGCGTTTGAGAACCCAAGCAAGCTACTGCCCCAGGTAAGGCGTGGATTATTTCTCGAAACTACATATTCTGATCCGTCAGCTTTCAAGTTACCAATTTCGTAGAAAGAAGATGTGCACTCGGAAGAGGCCGCTCCAACAACCCCAAGTAAGAGGAATAGGGCACTAAGGCGAACTAAATGTGGTTGCATGTTAATTGCTTGTGGCTTTCTCGGTCGTTTCAGGCTATTGCTGATGTTACGACCGATTGTGCGCCCCGTGCCAAGCGGTGGGGTACCACTTGAGGTTCTCCTAAGGGTTGAAGAAATCTAAATCTTGGTGGTGGTATCTTCTCAAGTCAGCAACTACTGCGTTGCGTAGACTATTGATGAATAGTCCTATGATAGTCGTCCTAGATCGGCTGCACTGCTGTGCGTTCAAAAATCAACAAAAAAAAAACAAGTCACAATAATTTAGTAACATAATTCCAAATAGTAGTATTAATAATAATACAAAAAACCAGTGTACTCGTAGCTAGCTAATAATTTCAATACAGGGAGAGCGTGTAATAATAAATAAATAAAAAATACTCCTCGTAAATAGGCAAAACAAGATTTTTAAAAAAAAAGGCATGTACTGGTTTACGTAGGTTAGGATAGCTAAAAACAATAATAATTGAACAGAAGAGTGTAGTAGCTCTATTGTTATTGAAATTAGCCCTAGCTAGCAGCTGGTGATTTATCACTGTATTAGCATTGCACTATTTATTGAAAAAAAACAACAACAGCTTTTTCTTCCTCTATTCTCTTCTTCTTTCTCTTTCTTTCTTTCTTCTACATAGAGAGTCCAGTAGCAACAATAATAATAAAAATAATTAATAATAGTAGAAAAAAATAATTATTTGCACAGAATGTGTGACATTCTTCCACGATGTATTCAATTCTCTACCGCTTCGAAGAAAGTTGTTCAGACAAATCAGTTGATACGTTGTAGAGAGTGCAGTATTCAGAGGGTATTTACACCTGCATTGCAGTCGACGAACAGGGTCAGATGTCCGTCGCCCCCGCACCAGAGAGAGTGCAGGATTCGCACCTTATAACAGTAAAGGACTCTTTGGAAGTGAAGGAGGAAAACGATCTCGTCGCGCCCCGGGCCGAGCATACTGCCATAAATGTATCAAGCAACATAGGCAATGATTCATCCTTTACGACAACGAAACAAAAGGAAGGTGGGATTAGTGCATACGTTACAAGAAGCGATTCTTTTGTGATTGGGGGTGACGCTACGAGAGGAAAGAACGCAGGCGTTATTACGAGTGTTGACTCAAAAACTGGAAAGGTGCTCCACAACAAAGCTATTAACAACGCTCCAAAACCTCCTAAGGTTCACGAGGAGGCATATGTTCCTGTATCTTATGCTCGACAACGTATCGCAGATATGAGTGAAGATATGATAAAAATGAAAGTTGGGTTCCAAGAAAAAATTTTACAACTAGACAAATTTTATAGACAACTAGAAGACGAGACGAAGAATTATTACAAGAATTTCATACACGTTCTGAACGAAAAAGCGACGGAACGAATTAAGCACTACAAGCTTTTGCTGACAAATTCAATTAAATCGTCTGAAAAACAAAAACAAGACCAACAGAATAAAATTCAAACTTTAGAAAGTGAGCGTAGCCTTCTCAATGAAGCCAAAGCTAAACTGGTTGAAAAAATGGAAGAGGAAGCTCTTGCTTTGCGTCAACATGAGGAACAGGAAATCAAGAAAGCTCATGATCATGAATTAAAAATGCTTGACGAAGAGAAAAACAAATATGTCAGGATTCTGTCCGCAGATGCTAGTAAATTGTCAAATACTCAAAAAGAAATGAAGAAAAACCAGGCCGCAATAAAAGCGGATTTTGATGCCCTGTCAGAAGCATACTTTGCCCAAATGCAGGAATTGCAAAAACATATGAAGATTTTGCAGCAATACCAAGCGGTAGAGAACGGAGCTGACGAGATGAAACGGGCGCAGATAAGTATAGATACATCCAAATCTTTGTCTACTCCTGCCCCTGTGGATGATTTTGAGGCAGTAGGAGCTAAAGCACAGGTTGATGAGTCAACGGTTGTAATAGCACAACTGAAGGCGAAAATTAAAGAAGTCAAGAGCGAAAAGAAGGCATGTCGAGACAAAGTAAAAAAATGGCTATCAGAATTTGAGGCAAAGGAAGGCAGACCGCCAAGTAATGACGAAAAACGGGGTGTGAGCAACTTATTTAGTGCTGCTAAAAAGAGTTCAGCGAAATTGAAATTATTAGAAGAAAAGTTAAACAAACTAGAGGGTAAGGAAAAGTCTACTGCTTTAAAAGCAGCGACAGATTTAAATGAAGCGACTAAACTTAATAGTGTTAATTCGAGTACGAATGCCACTTTATCTGGCAAAGATCGCGCTTTAGAAGCCAAAGTCGAGCAACTCGAAGAACAAGTCATAAAGTTACAGGAGGAAAATCGAGAATTGGAATCATATGAGAAGCGCTCTAGAGAACGTTTAGAAAAGATGCAGCAAGAGCAGTCGGTGGCCTCTGAGAAAAGCAAATTAGATGCGCAAAATGCTCTTGCGTCTGGTGACATCACAACTCTGCAAAAGCAGCTTCGCGAATCAATTAGTGAACAGGATAAAGTACAAGCTGTTGTTGAAAGTCTTCGAGGTGAAATTGGCGACATGAAGGCAATTCTAGTAAATACAGAGCATAAATTGCAAGAAAAGGAGCAACAGATGGAGAAGCTAAAATTGGAATATGAAGATTTGAAAGAATCTAGAAAAAGTTCTACGCCTCCTGAACAAGGTTCCAGTCCTGACAGTACATTGATGGAGGAATTAAATGAAATCAGAAAAGAACTCGAAAACGAAAAATTACAGGTTGTCGAATCACGAGCAAACAATGATCATTTGGAGACTGAAATAGAGGAGATGCGTGACATCATAAAAAAGCTGGAGCTGGAAGTCAATCAAAAAGATGTTGAGTTGGAAATAGCCAAGGCCAAGGCCACGCAAAGCACACCTTCTGGTAGTGAAATGGCTAATAGCGGTGACATTCATCCAGATGAGCCGAAGATTCTAAAAAAACTTAAAGAAAGTGTATCCAAAGGCAAAGCAATGTGGAAAGCTGGGAATAAGCAGGGCTGCTATAATGAATATATGAAAACAGCAGAAGAGGTTTTAGGTATGTTGCCTGACACAACACATTGCAAGAAGTTCAAAGTTAGTTTCAAAACAGAAATACAACATGCCAAGGTAAAATCGGCTGGGTCTGGTGCTATTCTACTTCGCAAATTATTTAAAGGTTACCAAGAGGATGCAAACGGAAGACTTGGGGGTTCAAAAAGTGCCAAATTAAGTGTTAGTAATTCTAATACGCAGGCCAATGAAGAGGAGGTGAAGAGGTTAGAAATGAAATTAGCGGCCATAGAAAAAGAGAAATTAGCTCGTGAGGTCCAAGCGGGTGCAAAAGTCAAATCTGCTTCATCGAAGTCACCACGACCTGCGAATAATAGACTGCTGAATCAAAAAATTAAGCAACTAGAGCAAAGATCTATTGATGCTGAAAATAGGGTGAAAGAACTAGAACACGAACTAAGTGAATCTATTAAAAGTGGTGGGACCAGTAGAACGGCAAGTAGTAGTCGTCAGACGAGTAACAATAAAAACAATCAAAAAGTTGTAAGTGATTTGAAAGCAAAAGTGAAGGCACTAGAAAAACAGCTCAAAGAGGACAAAGTAAAAATAAAACAAGTGGAAAATAAGCTGGAAAAAGCGGAACAAAACGCTGCTAAACATGCTGGAGGAGATACTGGTGGCAAAGCGGCTCTTGAGCGACGTATAAAGGAAATGGAAAAGAAGCACAAGAAATCGTTAGAGGAATTAGAGACAACCATGAAACGATCTGTATCAAGCTTAGAAAAACAAGTAAAGAAAATTTCGAAGGAAAACGAGGAGCTAGATACAAATTTAAAGAATACCATTTCTGAACGGGACGCGTTAAAGAAAAAGGTTAATTCAATGGGTGCAATGGGTAAAGAGATGGAGAGCCTGAGAGCACAAGCTGCTGAAGCAAGTGATGCAAAAAAAGCAGCAAAAGAGGCCATTAAACGGCAGGGTGAATTACAGAATTTGTACAAGGAAGAGATGGTATTGCGAAAAAGATACTGGAATATGATGGAGGATATGAAGGGGAAAATTCGAGTATATTGTCGTACAAGGCCATTGAGTCATTCCGAGGTTGAGCGGGGCAATCATGTTTGCGTGAAGTTTCCGGATGAGGTTACTATAAATGTCGAAACAAAGAAAGGGGTGAAAGAATTTGTCTTTGACCAGTGCTTTACTCCGACATCCACCCAAGAAGAGATATTCGAAGATACAAGTAATTTAATCAATTCTGCGTTTGACGGCTATAATGTCTGTATTTTTGCGTATGGGCAAACAGGGGCTGGAAAATCTTATACTATGCTAGGGGCATTGCCGGACAATAAAGGAATAACTCCCCGTGCAATAGATCGCATATTTGATTTGAAGAAGGAAATTGGAAAGAAAAGCACAATTAAGTGTAAGGCTTACATGGCAGAGCTTTACAATGATAAACTTGTGGATTTGTTGTGGATGTCAAGTCATAAAAAAAAAGACCATGGCAAAGAACCAAAGCTAGATATTAAAAAGGATGCCAAAGGCATGGTTTTTGTTAAAGGGATACAGATTGCAGAGGCAAACTCCGCAGATGAACTTATGGAGCTGTTTAACACTGGAAATGCTGCAAGGCATATTGGCGCAACGAAGATGAACGCCGAATCGTCTCGGTCTCATCTTATATTTAGTATCATAATTGAAAATCATGATCATACAACAGGTAAAACCAATGTTGGGAAGTTAACGCTTGTCGACTTAGCTGGTAGTGAAAGAGTTGGCAAAACTGGCGCTACTAAAGAGAGATTAAAGGAAGCCCAAAGCATTAATCAAAGTTTGTCTGCTCTGGGTGACGTTATATCAGCTTTATCAACCGGTGCTAAATTCATTCCATACCGCAACAATAAATTGACAATGCTTTTAGCAGATGGTTTGGGAGGCAATGCCAAAACATTGATGTTCGTAAACTTATCTCCCGCGGATTATAATGCTGATGAAACTCAGACGGCACTAGTCTATGCATCACGGGTGAAAATGATCACAAACACAGCAAAGAAAGAGTCCGACTCGGAAGTTGTAGCTCATTTGAAAAAAATTGTTAACGAGTTTGTCACAACGGGTGATAGCGCAACCCTAAAAAAGATAGGTTTAACCCCACACAAAGAAAATGGTGACCAGATTAGTGAATAAAATTTATGCAAATATTTAATTTCATTTCATTAAAAATGTAATTTTGCATTACAAAAAATAATACATATACACTTGTAGAGTAATTTATGTGGGTGGTATATTTTCTAGAGGAAGATTTTAGAGATTAAATTTCTTCAATAAGGCTTCAACAGTTTTGCGATCCTCTTTATCTTCTTCAGTAATAACGGGAATATCCAGGCTACTCGCCAACCACTTCTTGGCTTCTTCTACGCGATTCAAAGCTATCAAACACTGCGCGATCGATAACTGATTTGATAAGTAAAACCCGGGCTGAATCTTTTCTGCGGCAAGAAAGTAGGACAACGCTTCTTCATAAGATGTTGTAGGTATAGTACCGAAGATCGTGTTTGCTATTTGACGTGAAAACCAGTCAATTTCTACAATACCTTTACACCAGCGCCCAAGTAGATTCAATGCAGTACCATCATTTGGATTTAACTCTTTTGCTTTCACAAAATGCTCTTTAACTGTTGGCAAGTTTTTGATCTTTACTTTACTACCTTCAATCTCCCCAACACTCAAAAGCAAGATTCCATACCACAAATGCATTTTAAAGTGACTTGGTGCAATAGCCAGTCCCTGCTTGGCCACTTCGAAAGCTTCATATACATACTTATTCTTTAATTTAGTATCTTTTTGAATCTCCGGGCACTTGGACATTTCATAGGCTGCCCGAGCAAATCTCCAGACAATTTCAGGGTCTTTGTCATTTTCAGCTTCGTACAGTGCCTTTGAGCTATCGTACAGCTTCGTCCACTGACCCTTTTCGTAGAGAGTGTCTAAGTTGGAAAAAGAACTTTGTTTGGTTTTACCAGCAACCTTGCTATCTGCAGATTTGCCATCGAAAAAACCAGCATGAACCACAGATGTTTTATCTTCACACACGTCCAGTAATACCATAGGGGCAATGATTGGAAAGCCTAAATAGAACCAAGATTTATCAGAAAATGATCTGCTTGAAGTATTTCTGGTATTACCAGCAACAAAACGTGTCGAAATGTGTCTTTTCTGAGTAATAGAGTTCCCTCTTCGTCCATGCGGCTTTAATCGCAATGAAATCCTTGAAAGTTGCCGCAACATTATAGATGGTTAACTTGTAATGCTAAACCTCGAAGTTGCTAGGACAATTAATTATGGTTTTCCAAAGCAACAGTGTGTTCATCCAAATCAGCTCAATTTTTTTGATGTGATTTAAAAAAATATATATTATTATTATTATTTCAATTATTATTACGGTATCTTTTTTTTTTTTTCTGTTATCTATTATTTTTCTTCTTCTCTACTCTTCTTCTTTTTTTTTTATTATCAGTATTAATTTAGTAGCACTAGCACTAGTGCTAGTAGGTTTTTAGTTTGGAGAGGTGTTTGAACAACCATATTATTACTCTTCTTATTATTCTGTATTTATATTATGATTCATACTAGCATACATTACTCGTACAACACGAAACTAACACACACACTTACATAATACACTTGCTCCTTTTTTTGTTTTTCTTTTTTCGCTCCTCGCGTAATAAAATAATTTCAACAATAATAATAGTAAGTAATAATAATAAAATAGTAGTAAAAAAAAGGGAATAATAATAACAAGAAGAATAATAAATAATAACATTACTACAGTACAACATTTTATTTAATCAAAAAACGAGTGAAACAAAAAACAATAAATAGATTTCAGGAATAAACTAGAAAACGCTGTTTACTCGACTGATATTTGTGAATGACTGTCACATTTGAGTTCAATATGTCCTCCCATAGCCAAGAAATGCAATGCCCCTTCTCGGTTTGGCGGCAGACGTACTAAGTAGAAATTCTAGCCTGCTCATAATGTCAAATGTCCATATGGTTGGCTTAAACGGTCCCATTCCGTTATAAGTGGATTCGAGTGGTGCTACGATGTTTAATGCCCGTGACAATGGAACTATGCCTATCGATGCGTTCTACTACAGTGTTCAGAAAAGAGCGTTAAGACTTTCTACTGAATCAGATGATGAAGATGAATCAGATTATGAAGATGATGAAGATGATGAAGATAATGTTATTATTTAGATGATGGAGATGAATCAGAGGAAACAGAGGAAACAGAATAATATTTCTGGATGAAACAGAAAATTACATATACTTTAAGATAAGTTAAAGAAAATTACTTCATATTTACCAAAATTAAAGGTGGCGATGATGATGATGGCCACAACGACCCCTGGGCGCACCTGACAGCATATCAGACGATTCATTGTATCATGACCATATTTTTTTATTCATTATAACTGTAATTTAACATAGGGTTGTAATATATTTAGTATGAGTCCTGTTTGCAGTAGACTGGATAATGATGTGTCTGGTCATTCACCTACCTACATTCTAGCCGCCGGTTGATGGTGCAAGATCTCTTGCATCGTCGCCGGTGAAGGATTTTTATCGTAGATAAAAACACTTGTGTAGTACCTTTTAGGTTCATTTGTATTTTTTTTTTTTAATTTTAACTTAGTTAACAAATATTTTTAGTTAAAACACCACTCATTTGTATATTTTAATCAATAGTTTAAAATGATTTTAAGGTTACTAAGATTCACGGCTGATCTATCAAATGAACCAAAGGGGACTACACATGTCTTTGATAGTGAAGCTGGACACTTAGTAACCTTTTTTTTATTTATTTTTCATAAACTTAGTTAACAAGTATTTTTAGTAACCTTATAAAATCATTTTCTTTTTAATTTACTGATACACTTTAGTGGTATGAGACATAGTTGGTCTGGGGGGCTCTGAGAGTGGTGACATTATTTTTAAAGCGAACATTATTAAATATATTTTTTATCATTTAAATTTCACCCATTCAACTCCTTCTTTACCAGAGACGGACGAAACCCACGGTATGTGGATCAGCTATTTACTGCTTTTACTTTGACAGCTTTGCTTCTACTTAACTTAGTGCGATCTGTAACTGGGACACGCTTAATACCTACACACTTATGGTATTTTTTTAATAAATACTGCTGCCCACCGTCTCTTCATTCTTTTTGACTGGAGAGACCACAGGACTCATCAACTCTGGCACATCATGTTTGATTTTTTCAATCAACGATCTATTGATTTCACGTTCACGATCATCCATGTTTGTCTGCTTTCGTCTAATTTGTCTTCCAACCTTCTCGTATAAATGAGCCCGACTTTGAATTTGGGATTCTAATTCTTGCTTGTATTTCCTTCGCTTTTCCATCTCACGCATTTTCTTTTTTTCCTCTTCAGCTTGTGCTGCTGCCGTCATCTTCTTCGCAACTGCATTAATTTCTTCATACCTGGACTTTTCCTTTGCGCGCATGGCTTCTTTCTTTCTAATTTCGTCTTTAATCCAATCCGCAATCTCTTTGTCTTTTCTTTTTCTTTCCAACATTTTTGATCTTTCTTTTTCTTTTTCCATTTCTTCGCGTTTCAACTGATACTCTAAGTTGATACGCTCCATTCTGGCAATGTTTTCAAATTCTTCTTGCCTTGCTTCAACATTCAAATCTAAAAATTTCTCCTGCCTTTTTGTCATATCTGCGAAATAGCTCTCACGGGCCTTCTCTTGATCTTCCAGCATTTTTGCGTACTCCTTCATTCGTTGAACATCCTCCTCGGCTAGTTTCTTTCTCAGTGCTTCTTTTTGTTGTCGGACCAGAGCATTTCCAGCCAGGAATTCTGCTAGACGCTTCTTATCTTTAATTTTTGCTTCTAGCTCCTTCTTTCGGACGGTCTCTAGTTCTCGCTTCATCCGCTTGATCAAATTAGTCTCGTATTTTCGTTTATCCTCGCGTTCCTTCCTGATCATGTCACGTCTATCTTGAACTTGCTTTTGCAACATTGCACGATCTTTATCAATGAGTGCTTTTCTCTTAGCCATCTTTATTCTATCCTCTTCTGCCCACTTTTTCTTTTGCTCCGCAAGATACTTTACGTACTGAACATCGCTTTTGCTTGAAGCGACCTTTTGCTTCTCTTTGATTTTGATTTGCGCTTCCAGCTCTGCCTTAATCTTGCGACGCTTTTCTAGTGCAGCTTCGCGCTCCGCCGCCTTCTCGTCTTGAATCAACTTGGCTTGATACCGGTTGATCAAAGTCCAGTCCTCTGGGACAGATTCTACCATGCTCTTTGCAGCTGTACTTGATGCCGTTTTAGACGCTTCCCCACGTTGAGACTTCAGCAAAGCTGTGTCCGATTGGCTTTGATTCAAGGTTGCCACCATGGTCGTCGATGGTTCACCTTGTATTTCACTAACAATGGTCTCACCAGGACTTGACGGCTGTTCAACTGAAGCTTTCGCCTTTGCGCCTACAGTTTTTAGCAGATCGTCTGCGTTTATACTTGAGTTACGAGGCATTGCACCAATAGTGCGGCACGCAGCCCGAACCTTTCTTTCTAATTCCTTCAAATCTCTCTCGGTAACTTTCCGCAGCTGCACAAATTGTTCTACAGCCGCCGCAATTAGCTTGCTAACTTGCTTCCCAGTTCCATACTTCATACGAAATTTTCGCACCAACAACGCTTTCAATCGCTCCCGCTTTTGCAAATTCAATAGCTTTTGTCTTCTGGCATCTGACATATGTGAGCGCCCAGATGCTTTATGCGTTGCAACAAGCGGTGGTTGTATACTGCCAGTGCTTCTAGACAACTGCAGCTTGGGAACGCGCTGCAGAGTTTGTCTTTCAATCAAGTTGTTTCTTCTAGGCATTTTTTTCTCAGCAAAACGAAAATGCGGTATATAGTTTTCGTTCGCCCCGTGTCTAATGTAATAATTTTAGCTTTCGGTGCTTTTCTTGACGTCCCTTCTCCTCTATAGGGTGTAGATGTTTCCTCTTGCCAGCAGAGAATTGCGGAGGATCACTACGACACGACGTAGGTGTTGGGGCGCGCATTTCACTCACATGGAATAATAATAATAATATTAATAATAAAAAAATAATAAATAATAATAATAAATAATATAGATATAAATAGTCTTATTATTATTATTATAAAATAAATATTATATTTTTAAAAAATAAATATAGCAGCTAGTAAATAATAATGAATTACAAAAGAGAAAGACTATTGTAAGTAGTAGTTTCGCCAAGCAAGACGTAGTGCAGCGAACATTCGTAGACTATTAAGATACAGTACTAAATACAGCGTTCCCCTAGGAAACAGAAGCACGTTCCATTTCTCAAGAAGCCTCAACAGTATCATGCCTTTTTTTACTGTAAACTGATACTTTTCTCATACTTTAACAGATAAATTTTTCTGGAGCTAGGAGCCGCAACAAGCATCTTCTTCATATACTAAGGCAAATTAAACCCATTTAATGACAACCAGTGACAGCTGAAGAAATGTCTGAGCATTCCAACGCTGTCTCCATGATGATGATACATACACAGACTAGGTGAGGTTTTCTTTTGTTAGTAGTAGCTTAAGCTAGTGCCCGAATATAAATAGGAGCTAATTGAAGTACCTGTCCTTGTAGTAGTAGCAGATCCGACTAAATAAAAACATTTTTTTTTATTTTTTTTCTTCTTCTTGTTCTCTATCTTAATCTCTTCTTCGCGTTGTCGAAATTCATTACAGGTTAGCAATATTTACAGTATATATTAGGTCGTCTTTGTAGTCTTCTACCTACACTTATTATTAATAATAATAATAATAATTGTTATAATTGTTATTAGTTATATTATTTTATTTTTTGAAAAAACAACAACATAAATAAACACAAAACAAAACAAAAAACACATCATATAATCATTTTTTTTTATTAATATTATTATTTATTATTTAGATTATTATTACACCACCACTGTAGTAATATTATATTACTACTAGGCTAATAGGAAGAACTAATAATGAATATTCATTAGTTCTTCCTCCCTCATCACTACCGCCACTAAGAAGAGACGAGGGTGAATTATGAATGGAATGGAATCTGTTGATTGCTATAAAAGCAACAGCACGTGGGAAATTGCAAGGAAGAGTATACAAGCACACTCGTGTACAAAAAAGAAAAATGAGCTTGTTAGATCACTTCAAAAGGAAAAGGCCGCCCCAAAATTCAAATGAGTCCAGCGGCAAAAAGTCACGTCCGACCCGGCTGAACCCAAATAAAATTGTATCTTTTAACGCTAATGGCCTCGCATCGCGCTTATTCAACAATATGGAATCCATTCAAGAGATGTTGGCGAATGAAGATCCCGACGTGGTTTGTATACAAGAATGTAAACTTGCAGCACATTGTGACAACCCAAAAGCAAAGCGGGATGATGGGCATCCTCGACGAAGAGACCGTCTAAGTTCAGGCACAAAGAAACAGCGGGAAGAAACCCATCGGATAAACCGTGCCTTAAGATACGGGAAGCTATGTGAATACGATATACACTGGTCTTTGTCTGATTGGAAATATGCTGGAACAGCCATTTTGATCAAGAAAGATATCTCTGTGGTGTCCAAAAAGTACTCCATTCCTACGACAAAACCTTCAAGCGCAAGTAAACATCATAAGGAAGGTCGAGTTATGATTTTTGAATTCGAAAAATTTGTGCTGATGAACACCTACGCACCTAACAACGGATGGGATGAAAAAAGCTTCGATAGACGACGCAACTGGGATTCATGTCTATTAAGGGCCATGGAATCAGGCTTTGCGGATTCATACAATGATAAGCCCATAATCTGGGTTGGAGATCTAAATGTGTGCAAGGATGATGCTGACGCATCCGATATCAAATTTTATAGGCACGGTATCTACGAATATGATAAAAAATATTCAGTTCCCATAGATCCTGATGATAAGGGGCAACCAGGATGCACTCGTAACGAGCAGAAGCGATTCCACAATATTTGTATGGTTGGAAACTTAATTGACATGTATCGTATTTTTCACCCCATTGGTTCAGATGTCGGCTCCGATACTCAATGGTCATGGAGAGGGTCTCCGCCAAGGAATTTTGCAACGGCCCGGTATTACGGTAAAGGCATGAGAATTGACTATACTTTAGTTGACAAACGAAAGTATTAAAAGAATCCGCATCTAGTGTAGATAAACATGCAGAAAGCT
>LT658726.1:0-15730 GCA_900128575.1 Stramenopiles sp. TOSAG41-1
GTCTTCGTGGTGATGGACGGTCGCCATGCAACATCGCGAACCCAACCTGTATGCTGTTTCAAGGCGAACTCGTTCTCCCACTCACTCTGGCCATATTCGCACTTCCATATTTTGGCAGTATTGTCGCATGAACCTGTAACGATACGCAGTACGTCTTTCCCGTCCTCCGTCTTTGCCCCAACAGAAGTTGCTTCTGCCCAACTTACGGAAAGCACTCCCAGTTGAGTCACAAAAAAAGTTTGAACGGACCAAGTATTGTCTGGTTGATAGTAATGCACACTAACGTTCCCGTCCGAGGAACCAGCCGCCAAAATTAGACCATATTCGTGAGGTGCCCACATGGCACTGTTTACAGATGTTTCGTGTTTGTATTGATATATGACGGACCACTGGTTTTGTGCGTGCTCTCGGTGCACGAGGACTTGCCCGTCGTAGCCGCACGATGCAATCAAGTTCCCAAAGCGTGGATGCGCCCATTGAACTCCCCAAACTGGCGAGTCATGACCCTGAAGATCACACAAGTACTGGTTGCCCTCGTCGCTAACGGCAAACACCTTGATGGTGCGGTCCGAAGAGCACGTGGCCAGCCTTCTAGAGTAAAAGTCAAGTTGTGCGTCGTGGATCATGGCTTGGTGGCCAGTTTGCACTTCGCTGCCTTGTGTTGCAGATATCATACTGTCCCCCTCTTAGCAAAATGTGCCGTTCTTTCCAAATACTAACCACCAGTTGCGGACGATCACCCACTCTGCTCCTGCGTCATTGATTTGCACAAACCCAGCGGGGGCCAGGGCTTTCCATCCGCCAGATGATGATAAAAAATACTGCTTATTATTATTTATTATTATTATGGCCTCTGATGCTAGTATATTCTCTGGTGTAGTTTTTTTTTAAAAAAAAAGTAATTTATTTACCTGTACTACAATAGATTCAAAATAGAGAAGACAAAAAATATTTTCATGATAATATTATATGTAGTCTAAGTCTGCTATAAATTTTACTATTTACTCTTCTTGTAATCCTCGTAATAAAAAGGCAGAAAGAATCCTTTTAGCTGCTGGTGGATATAATAATAGNAGATGACAGACAGGTGTCTCAATAAACAATAATGACAAATAATAATATTCGATGATGGAGAAGAAGGATTTCGAGATTTTAAGCTTGCACCACTCTATGTGATAGGTTACATAAATACATTAAACTACTATATCCGTACTAGACATACGACCAGATGCTGTGGAAGTAGAGGGGATAGTGTACAGTCACTGGTCGATGTGTCCTAGCAGAACGACGATGAAGATGAAAGGATGGTGGTGAAGGGTGCTGAGAACGCTTCATTCAGCTTTCCATTCACTCGCGTACATGCTGCGAGCACTGGGCCACGAATTGCTCGCGGCACGGAAACTGCAGTTTGGAAAGTCTAGAGGGACACGACTCAAACGCAAAGCCATGACGGTGTACAAGCTGTCGAAGAAAGCGTATTTGAAAATCATGCTGCATGCTGCGAAGTATCCCACGACGCCAGTGTGCGGGTATTTGGTGGGCCCGAAACCGGGCAATAGTGATGAGTCAGAAGAGTCGGCGAACGTATCCGCGCAAAAACGTAGCTCCGATGTTGACGTGGCAGACGCAGTGCCCATTTTTCATACGTTACCTACTGCGCCTATGCTTGAGGCATCGGCCTTGCTGGTCGAAGAGCTGTACCGAGGCAAAAAACATGCAATTATCGGCTATTATCACGCCAATGAGCACGCGACGGACAAAACTTTAGGAATTACTGGCACGATGGTTGCCGAACGCATCAGCCAGGAATGCCCCAATAGTTGCGCGCTAGTTGTAAATGCAAAAGAATTAGAGAATCCCAAAAAGTCAGGTCTAGTTTTGCTGACCAAGTCAAACCATTCCGATAGCGATTTTGAGGAGCGCCCGATTAACACCCTTCAAATCGAAAATAGCCAGTCAACTTTTAACTCGTTAACAGCGCATTTGCAGAAAGGGACGCAGGCAAAGATATCTGATTTTGACGACCACCTTCAAGATGTCTCGAAAGATTTTCGAAATGATAGTTTATTCTGAACGCAATAGATAGGATGTTGGGCTCGTCGGAGTTGGGCCAGTTTTCGGTAAGATCGGATCAAAAAAAAACTTTACTTGTGCTTCTTCTCGTGCGTCGTCCATTATTATCAAGTTTAATATAATAACAGTAGTACGAGGCTATAATAATGTTACTAATTAAAATACTACTGGTATTATTATTATTTTTTTTTATATTATAGAGTTAATAACAATAATAAATAATGTAACACAAAAAATATAAATAGTAGTAGAAGAATATGGTGGTGGTAGTGGTGGTGAGAAGAGGGTTATTATATTTTTTATTAATTTTAATTTTTATTATTATTGTGATGATGATTATTATAATGATGGTTTGTTTATTATTTGGGTAGTAGGTAGCGTTAGTAAGGACAAAACAACCAACTCGTTTCTCGTATGCTCCTGCCACAACACCGAAGTGGTTGCTAATATCTGTTGCGCGGGCGTGGCGGGGTGTGCATGATAGGGTAGTGAAATGTTCTCGCAGAAGGAGAGATTTCAACGGTCGCCCAACTCCACGGAACGAAGCATAAGGAAACGCTTGGAGAGACAAAAGGAGCTCAGAACGANGCAGGGAGTAAAGCAAACAGAAAACGCTCTATACAAGAAACCCAAGAAAATACGTGCCCCTAAAACAACAAACAACTATGTTGTAGCATTGGACAAATCTCTCGTGGCCCGCCACTCTTCTTCCCTATCAGCCTCGTCGCAGCCGTCACCTTCGTATGCAGGGAAATCATTTTTGAGTAATCAGTCTCTGGAGCAGGAGATCCACAGGTCTGAAGTATTAGTTTCAAAGAAAAAACGGCGGCTGGAACAGTTTGAGGTCGAGAAATGAAAATATGAAGAGCGAAAGCTTACGCTGGAAAAGCTAATTCAAGATCGCACTGCAACTATTTTACGATTGAAAGCGTCAAAGACGTCTATACAAAATAATATTGGTTCGCTTGAAACTGAAATGCAGTCGACAGAGAAGCAGCTCATAGAGTACGGAGAGAAGAATACTGAAATTCGCGAGAAACTGGAACAGGTTCGAAACGAGGTGAGCCTGCAGCAAGACCAAGCTAGCAGTCTTGACGTTGCAATCAACAATCTAAGGGAGGCCGCCAAAGGATACCGGCGAGGGAATGAGCGCCAAAAGTCTGCCCTTGATGAGAAGAAGCGCAGTAAAGTCGAAATGGAACAAGAGCAAACCACCTTGATAAAGGAGACACTATCTATAAATAGGGAAATCGACGAGGTGGAAAGACAAATCGTTACGCTGAAAAGATCATCGTCGAAAAACTCACAGGACATTGAAAACGCAGAAGCCAAAAATTTAAAGCTCCGCAACAGCGTGATTTCTAAAAAGCGAGAGTTGAAAAAAGAGGCACGTCGGCAAGGGGCGGAAGACAACGTTAAATTCGACAAAAGTGCTTTTGATGAGAAGGAACGTCAGGTCAAGTCCATAATCAATAAACCCGCGGCAGATACCACAGTACAAACCAGCACAGGCCGTCCTGCAAAACTTCAGAATCAATGGGGCAGTGCTGTTGAATCTCGCTACCCAATCCAAGCGCCATTTTTCAATGATTCAGCGCATTTTGGCAGCTCATTGCAACCAAGCACATTACAGCCAAATCTGAAACCACTCGAAGCGATCGCAACAGATCTAACAATGGACAATGGCTCGACCGCCCACGAAAGCAACCCCACACGAAGTATGGGTTCACAAAATGGATCAAAAGTAAGCCCGATCAGCGTCCCTGCCAAGCTAGACACAAACTACATCGCCTCCAACAACGCCATCTTTTTCCCGGAAGACTCGGCGAAAACCAATGGCTTCATGATGGACCCTGTGTCCCCAGATATGATGGAAATACCAAGGAAAAAAAAGCCCAACCGCCCAAATCCGTTAGACATACCCGATGACATCATGTCAGTCAAAGCTCCCTTCAAGTCTCCACGTACTCCACAAGAAAAGAAGGTGATATCAGAACGCGGCAAAGACCTGATTCGTTTGTCTAACGAGTGGGGCTGTGGCGATGGGCCCGTAATTAAGTGGCAGAAAGGGCATCAGATTGGCCAAGGGGGCAATGCAAGAGTTTTTGTCGGCATGGACATGCAAACTGGAGCCAAAATTGCTGTGAAGGAGTTGGACATGTGGAACCTGGGCTTGGATTCAAATGATGACAACGGCAATAATTTTAGTGGAGCCGAATCCCAGGAAAGTAGCCTGGGGGCTCCTCGGTCACCAAAGCATATCGTAGGGTCAAAATCAAATTCTAAAATGGCATTATTGCGACGAGAAATCACGATCATGAAGAAATTGGCGCACAAAAACATCGTGAGGTACTTGGGCACGGACATTCGTGAAGTAAATGGNCGTGCGCAAATGTATATATTATTAGAATATGTTCCAGGGGGATCCTTACGGAAAATGTATCGCGAGTGGGGCCCACTAAACACACCCATAATTCGAGAATATTCGCGGCAAATTTTGAACGGGTTGGTATACTTGCACAATTATACCACACCTGGCGAAATGAAAGGGAAGGAAGGGATCATACATCGTGATATCAAATGCGCTAATATTTTAATCAACGATAACGGCATTGTAAAGCTTGCAGATTTCGGTTGCTCGCAAGTCTTCCAGGGAGAAGAATCTTTAAGGGCAAATTCCAATAGCGCGATGCTTGGGTCTATACCATGGATGGCCCCAGAAGCCATCAACCATGCCCACGAGCACGTGGGCCGTAAATCTGATATTTGGAGCTTTGGCTGTACCATCGTTGAAATGGCGACGGCCCAGCAGCCATGGCCAAGAAGTGATAACGTGTATTCCATATTGTACAAAGTTGCAAGCACTGATGCTATTCCGGAAATGCCAGAATCACTGACAGCGATGGGGATAGATTTTTTGAAACATTGCTTTCGGCGAAACCCAAAAGCTCGGTGGAGCAGCGCGCATTTACTTGAGCACCCGTTCGTAGCAATATCGATGGACACAAAAATGCAGCCACCACAAAAGGAAGAAGCGCGAACGGACCCTCCTGGGTTTTTGGACGGGGATTTCCTGCTCGGCGATGGACAAGCAACGACAGTGGACGACTTGAAAGCTGTGGAAGCTGCAGAATCGCGGGAAGCAACGGTTCGGACCGGTAGAAAAAGATAAATGGATGTGAAGAATTAATAATATCATAATTATCAGGAGAATATTTTACACTCTAAAATTAACTCTGCAGGAGCTCCTAAAGGAATACCTAAATTATGTTTATCGCCATAGGGCTTTGAATTTTAAGATTCGTATGTAAAGCTTTGGCTGCATGGCACATGGACGAGAGGAAGAAGACACGTTTTAGTTTGAGATATAGGAGATTACTGTGAAGATAATAATAATAATAATAAAGAAGAGCGTAGCTAGCAGCAGCAGCAGCTAAAAAATAATAGCACTAATTAATAATTATTAAATTACTCTTAAGTTAAAAAATATAATAATAATAATAATATACTCTGTAGTAACTCTGTAAGTAGTACACGTCGTAATAATAAAAAATTAATTTAAATTAATTTTTAAATTATTATTATCACATCATCATCATCATAATAATCAAGAGATTTTTTTTTTTTATATTGATTTAGATTGATATTGATGATGATGATTGAATGATGATGAAGATAAAGATAAAAAAGGAAGGATAAGTAAGATATCATATATTAATATTAAAATAATAATAATATCTTTTTTTCTTGTCGGGACACTCGAGACTTGAAAACATAAAATAACCAACTAATACTTGTAAATTATTCTTATCAAAATTTGTGCAATCTATCATCGCGTTTTCTGCCCGAATGGAAAACAATGGAGCATGATTCATTGGCTTTAGTGTCCAAATCGTTTTCAGTCCCACCAGAAAATGTCTGCATTGTCTCAAACGAGAGTATTGCTAGCTTATGGGCTGGAATGGGCGAAATATTCGAAATACGTTTCTACTTGAACGACAATGAAAAAAATATTATTTCCATGATCTGTAAAAAAATATGCCTGCCAGCAAATGAAGGTTCAATAAGCTATGGAGATATGCGCAAAAAGAAGAGTTACGAGGTAGAGAAATGCTTCTACGATCGCTTTGCTTCAATCCTAAATAAGAACGATGTAACTGTTCCAGAAGGGCTATACACTAAAAACAGCTGTTCAAACTTATTTATTTGCATGACTAGGTTGAAGGGGAAATCTTTGAGTAACTTAGGCATCAAAAATGCCAAGAGAGCTGTAAAATGGGCAGCGAAACTGCATGCACTTACTTGGGGCGTTAGAGCTGATGAATTTGTTGCTTCAATGGGCTTACAAAGTCAAGGTACATATTGGTATCTGGATACACGACCAAACGAATTTGAAAACATTCCCAGAAAAGGATGGGAAGGAAGATTGTATAGTGCTGCACGTGCAATCGACGAGCGTCTGAAAGCTGATCCTTTCCAATCTATAATTCATGGAGATTTTAAGGCTGCAAACATGGTATCGGATGGCGTCGATAATTTTGGGATGTGCGATTTTCAATATTGTGGTAAAGGCTGCTGTTTAAAAGATATCTGTTACATGATTGCTTGTTACTGTAGCAGCAGTAATATAGATTCTGAGGGAGACAGGGTACACCACCCTTTCGAAGAGGCTATTTTTGACTTGTATTACGCCGAGTTGAAGGCGAATGCTGCCAAACAAGGGTTTTTGGAAGTACCATCATATGACGCACTATTGGATGCGGCCGATTTATGTTTTGTAGACATCACACGTTGGATGGCAGGTTGGGGTTACTGGGGAAATTCGTTTTTGATTCCACGAACTCAAAAAATCTTGGACAAAATCGACAATGGCACCTTATTATCTAGCGAGAATGCTTACAGGCAGGCTGTCCAGTCTGTGTATACGATAAATAATGTAAACGTTTAGGTGGTGGCCGTGTATGATTTATTCGGCTACGATACATTAACTGTATGCCACTAATCCATGTATTATGTGCTGAGTGGAATTGGCGACACATCATATTTATATTATCATACTACTTACTAATACTCTTATTATAATTATAATTATAAGTATAATAGTGAGTCGCACTACTATAACTATGTAGTAAGCCTATAGTAATAATAAAACAACACCCACCAACAACAAGACAAACAACAATCTTCAACAATCTCAATCTAAATCTAAATCATCATCTTCAATCTCACCATTCTTCTCGTCGTCGGGCAACCCGGGACTGCGGTTCATTACCCTTCGATTGCTTCCTTCGGGCAAATTTCAGCAGTGAAGAAGTTCTAATAAACCATAATGTTGGCAAGCAATGTTCGACGTTACTCCCAAAACCTTGTCCGTTTTGTTGCCCCCATTGGCAAAACTTCTCAATATTCCCCCTCAGGACTTCGTTTCTTTTCCAGTGCAAACAAAATGTCTTCCATAGAGGATAGAATTCGAGATTTAGGGTATCAGTTGCCCCAAGCTTCAACACCTGCCGGGTCGTACATAAGTTGTGTCAGAAGTGGGAATATGATTTATACTGCCGGGCACTTGCCGTTCGGGGAAGATGGTAACTTGATCACAGGGAAGGTTGGGGAAGAGGTTACAGTTGAACAAGCTTCACACGCGGCAGAGATGATAACTTTGGGTATATTGTCATCCCTCAAGAACGAAGTTTCTAACCTGGATCGTATCAAAAGAATCGTCAAAGTTACTGGTTTTATAGCTGCATCTGATAACTTCGAGAAGCACCCAGTTGTGTTAAATGGGTGCTCGAATTTATTGGGAGAAATTTTTGAAGAGAAAGGGGTTCATGCTCGTTCAGCTGTAGGTGTGTACACCTTGCCTTTGAACGCATGTGTAGAAATTGAAGCGGTTGTGGAGATCGAAGGCTAGCTAGTGTTTTGTTGTGTTGTTGTGTGTGTGGTTTCATTGTTGATATAGACTGTGTCATATTCATTATTTGCTCTAAAAAAGCAATATTTCATATACAACTTACGAGAGTAGTTTTTAAAATACATAAATGCGCAGCAAGGCTCGTACTCTGTAAATACATTTTTTTTTGTTTCAGAATAGCGTTTCTCATTACATGCCATACATAACTAAATTTGGTGTGCGACAGAGTATGGGTAACATATATGAAAAGGAGACGTTTTGCGGAAACATGATTTTACCCGCAGCGCGTAAGCTTTAAGTTGAGCTGTACTTCTTGCTCCATGCCTCGAACTCCACAATGGACTCCTTGGTAACACTTGGCCTGATATTTTCCAGCGCACTTTGAAAATCGACGTATTGCAACGAGCGCACATCACTTGCTGCTGCGGTCATTACACGGCTTCCCAACTCTCGAATTGGTCCAAATGCAGCTTCTCTGCACAAGTTTGCCAAGTCGCTACCCGAAAAACCCTCTGTTAACTCCACAATGCTTCGCAATTCATTGTCACCGATATCGTACGGTTGCTTCTTCAATAGGTTCTGAATCAGTGTAATCCGCGCATCAAAGGTCGGCAAACCAATGTAAATACGCTTTGTCAAACGACGAATCATTGCATCGTCCAAATCGTCTGGTCGGTTTGTGGCACCCATGATCAACACGCGGTCCCCTTCGTTGGTCCCGGCACCATCAAGGTGCACCAAAAATTCTGTTTTTAAGCGACGGACGGCATCGTGCTCATTTTCTCGCCTGCTGGATAAGAGAGAATCGATCTCGTCGATGAAGATTACCGACGGTTGCATTCTACGAGCAATTTCAAATAGTTTTCGAACTAATTTTTCGCCTTCACCATGCCACTTGGATGTCAATGAAGACGCGCTAATGTTGAAAAAATTCGCATGAGACTCCGTGGCTACACACTTTGCCAACATGGTCTTTCCGGTGCCAGGGGGACCAAACAATAGAACACCGCGTGGCGGAGCACGCAGGCCTTGAAACAAGTCTGGACGTAATGCAGGCAAAATCACCGCTTCTTGTAAAGTCCGCTTTGCTTTCTCAAGGCCAGCGATGTCGTTCCATTTAACATTTAGATTCTTTTCCATCAATTCTTGCATAATATTTTGCTCCAGTTGGGAGTTGTACTGATTCGCTTTTAGTTGCTCGCTCCCCTGTTTATTGTTGCTGCTATTTTCGCCCTTGTCGCTAACTTTCGGTTTTGGGTAAAAATTGCGTTGGGAAACGGGCGAAGACAAAATGTCTTTGGGCACTTTCGTCCGTTTATCCCATCCAGGTTTATCGTTGACCATTCGGGCGAGCGGAACATCAAACCTTGTTTTCGAGCCGACTTCGTTCTCTGGCGCCGTTGGCACATCCAAGCTTCTTTTTGGAGTCAAGGATTTTCTAGAAGAAAGCATAGGAGAATGCTGGCTGCTTATGCTAGGGCTGGGTTTGCTTGTTCTGAAAAGTTTATGGCCTTGCGCGCTCCTCGGGCGTTGGGCAGAGTCGCTACCGTTCAAGTTTAGGCCTTGAAGAGCTTCGCCTGAGAGGGTCGAGTTACTATTGTTTAGTCTCCCTGCACCGTGCCGCGGAGAGCCCCTGGCGTTCCGGTTTGATGGATCATCTCGCCGTGGTGTCGCCAGACCAGTTCTGGTTGGATCATATTTCACTTTAAACTGTCTTGGGGAACGCCTGGCTGGGCTGATTGCAGCCTCGGAGACCACTCTGTCCAAGCTTCTCAGTCTAATTCTGTACTGATCTATTCGTTGCCCCATTTCAACTCTTTGCTGCGCAGGTATGTCAGCATTTCTGGTAAATGGCAGCAGCAAATGCACAGCTTTTCCATACAGGCGTTTCGCTTCGCCATAGCGCTCTTCATAGTCAGCCTGGACAGCCTCTGCGGCGATTCGGATCCCCGCGTTGATGCCGTCAACCGTACGACGTTGGTGCATCTCCAGGCTAGTAAACGTCGCCCAATTGAGCAGGTTTCCTGACTTCCACTAAACTCAGCTCCTTTCCCTTATGTCTCTGGTTTTCGTCGGCAACAAAGTGGGCGCGTGTCGGAATCCACAGCAGGTATTTACGAACTTTGTGTTGAATCGAGCACGCGAGATAGATATTTTGTATTTTGCTTTTCATGGAAGTGGGTGAGAATCCCTCGGCGAGATGCCCGAGCAGGCAGAGGAGTGGTTTGCTGTTGGAGGAAAATAGTAGAACTACTGTACCACTATTGGCACTGATGTACTTCTAGTAATATCTTATTTTATTATATCAATCAATCTGAAATAATAAATCATGTATCTTGTTGGTTATAGACTAAGGTCTCCTGAGTACCTATGACCTACGTACTATGATGATGTAGCATGAAGAATGAATAATACGACAAACAATAGGGTTAGGATTAAGGTTACATGGATTACGTACTGAATTAGAATGATTCCTTAGACTATTTTTTATTTATATGATGAGTAGTGTTGATAATGTATTTGTTTATGGAAATCACATAATTAACTACTAAGAATGGACTAACCATTGATGAATCTATCTTCAAGAAATATTATATCGTAGTAGAGCTAATCAATAGTCTTTTTTTTTGTTCTATTCTGCTGCGGCTTCTTTTGTTGTCTCAAATTTGATGAGGCGAGACTATCGATTTCCCTTGCTTGGACGTAGTGTAAAAACGTCAAGATGCCCTAGTTGTTGTGACACCAGCTTTTTCTTCTCTTTTTTTTCGCTAATCGGCTGTCGTATAAGGCAATGGTTGTCGCGGTGTCGCAGACGGCCGAGGCGTACGCAACAGCCATAACGCAATTTAGGCCAGGAACTAGCACCCCCTTTGCGATTTTTAGGAATCTCAAAGAAGAATGTCGTCCATGACAACCTCATCTGCTATGAAGGGGAGCGAAGAAGAGTGCAAGCTAGGTGCTCAAGTTGCAAACCCGATAATTAAGCAACAACAAGAGCTGTACTTTTCGAAATATCAAAGGCATTTGACAAACGCGCAGCTCAAAGACTTGGTTGAACGCATCGTGATATTGCAGCAGTTGTATTTCCAAGACACAGAAATACAATGCAAGTATGACAATGTAGAGTACTGGGAGTCCATATCTGACGGTTTGCACGTCACTAAAAGTATTAAATCGAATAGTGCGTTGGGTTCGAACTTATACGTCAGCAAAAATGCCGACATTGCATCTTCCATAGCAACTATCAACAACAAAGGGTATGATGTCATATCATTTAACTCGCCGAAGACCGAGAACAACAGTGGAAAAGCGGCACCCAACCACGAACAGCTCTTCACTAAAATACAAAACACGATCAAGAACTTAAGAAAAGAAGGGTTCCCCCCGTCCTTTATATTTGTGTACGATGAAATTTGGTTTGATATAATTATAAATTTGTTTGACGTCTACTCAATATTATTAAATGACGATAATGTGCATATGGAGAGCGATTTGAATTGCTGGTCCCTGCAGCGACCAGCGCATGCCCCAGGATATAGTAGTACTTCGGAAATACCAACTCCTTATATAGGTCAATCCTTCAACCAATCTCACCGTGATATGAAGTACTCCAATTGCCATGATATTGACACAGAAGCATTTACATCGTTAAATTGTTGGATACCGTTGAACCCCATCGGCGCGACAAACCGGAATGGCTGCATGAATGTTGTCCCTGTTGAATATGATGACTTTTTCTACGATTATACTCACATTTATCATATGCAAACAAAAAAAACGCTTCAATTTATGGATGACAACAACAAAGAATTGGCCAAAGACAATATCGAAGTGATACCGTACCATCGTGAGTTAGTATGTAAAGCAGGCGATGTATGCACATGGGTACCTTCACTAATTCATTGGGGTGGAAAGTGTCAGCACGAATGCATTGAGCCACGAATAAGTATAGCCATGACGTTCCGTAAATCTGGTGCAAAGCAAAGCGTATATGGAAGTATTGATCAGGAAAACAAGGAAGAAAATTCAGACGCAACTTCCGATGAAGAAAAGGAACCAAAACCAGTGCAGCGGAAGGACATTTTCAATTTGACTATGAGCCAGAGACTTGGTTACGTTGCCAAGAGTATTATTAGCTACGCCCACTGGTATCCAGGATTACCAGGGTTATCACTGCAGCGACTACAAAAGGGTAGTTCGTTTTGAAAAGCGGGCATCCATTTTCGAATTTCGAACATGGATTTTTGAAGGCAGGCAAGATTCGTTGCTGGCCATAATATAAATAATATTTTTATTATCCGCAGATGACCACTACCACATTGAACATGTACTACACAGACTACACTAGTACTGCTATCAAATCATTTATATTGTTTATTAGACGACTATTCATTCATTTTAATTATTATCTCTATCCAATCGATCGACGATCACATCTCTTCTTCTTTTTTTTTTTTCTTCTCTCTTCTTCTTCTTGTTATTTATTATTTTTCTGGTTGGATTCATTCGCAATCAACAGGCCGAAGAAGTCCTCGACGCACTGAAACACGTTTGTCCGAGTTGACACAAGAGAGCGCCCCACACCGCTTGCGACATGGCAGAGCACACGCTTCTATCGTCTTGGAATGTTGGCGACTTCATGGGCAAGCTGAAGGCCCTGTCGGCAAATACCAACAAAAGTTTGGTGGACACCGAGCAGCCTGCTGCCAACTCCATCAACTCAAATGTCAAAGGCATTTTAGGGAAAAGTATCAAGGAGGTTTCAAAGATACTCCTGAACTCTGACATCCGTCGGTTTAAATCACTCATTACCGGGATGTTACCGCAAGATATCAACACCGTACAGTCGACCACGATCACTGGGCCTTTCTTTTTGCAAGTTATTAAAGTCGACAATATTTCGCAGCCAACGTACAACCAACACGGTGACGGTGGACCAAGCAGAATGCTGCGCGTCACCATGACGGATTCCACCTTGAAAGTAACAGGAGTTGAGTACGAACCACTAAAAAAAATAAACTTGTCGACGCCTCCAGGCACAAAGGTCCTGATATTGGGCAATATTTGCGTAAGGAATGGCAAATTGCTTTTGAATTCACAAAATATTAAAGTACTTGGTGGTGAAGTCCGCGACTTGGTCGAGTCGTGGAGGTTGAAAGAGCAAATGGACGCTGCAAGGCGCGCTGGTATATCCATTGTCGCAAAGCGCGGTGGTGGACCGCCGCCGTTTGAAATCGGTGTCAAAAAGATGAAACCGAGTAGCAAAACTGCTGAAAAGGCTCGCCGCAGAGGAGACACAAAGCAAACGGACAAAGTCCCAGCGGCGCCTCATGTCGAGGCTGAGCCACCATTTGTCCCACCAAAGTCAAATTATCAAGGCCCATCTCTCACCCAAATGATTAGCGGTGGATTCGCACGTAAAACGGCAGAGCAGCTAAAAGCGGAAGCTCTTGAAAAGGCAGAAAATAGGGATCGCGGGTACAGGAATAAGCAGCACGAGAAACGAAAGACAGTGGAGCAAAAGGTGGAGGATGCTATTGCAGCTAGCGAACGTATGAGCCTAACCGCAGCCCCGGATTTTGTTGCATTGTTCGAAGAATTAGAGTCCTCTAAGACTAAGAAATCTACCCAAATCCCCTTGAAGCTGCAAAACATGGAAGTCGTTGAACCAAACAAAAAGCAAAACCACGGGGTCATGCTTGCGTTTACGGCGGAGGATATAAATGGCACAATAGTACGACTTGCAGCCGATGAAGGTTTGTTCACGTACCTGGCTGGCTGTCAAGACGGCGGGATGATGGGTATGGGGTTGGCGCAGATGGGGAAGTCGAAAACAGGTATAAACTACCTGAAGTCAACTATCCAAAGTATTCGCCCGAGCCTTGTAAATAATGCCCTATTTATGTTTCATGTGGATCAACCGTTGCGTTGTATAGACGAGGGCAACATGGCCCTGCCCCCTAACAAATGGGCTATAGTAAAGCAGATAGAGGAAGTCCCACCAAACGTCATGGACATATTGGTGTTGAGGTTTCCCCAGAAGTTGCGTAGTTCTACGAAGCAAAAGGAGAAGAAGAGTGGCAACAAGAATCGAAACAATGGTGGCAGCAAAATTCAACGAGGGGGCAAACAAAACAATAGTAATCCTTCAAGGAACAGTAAAAAAAATAGTACCAATAACAACGGGAAAAAAAAAGAAGCGTCTTTTTTTGATAAGAAAAAAGCGGGAACGAAAGGTAGTAGCAATAGCAACAAAGCCAAAACGAACCCCAGCAACAACAAATCGAGTCGTGGCGGGAAAAAGGGTAGAGGAGAAGCAGCAGGGAAACATGGCAGTGGCAGCAACAAAGCAAAGAAAGGTAGTAATGGAAACGGCGGTAAATCTGGCCGCGGAGGTCATGGTGGTGGCAGGGGCCGTGGCAACCGCCGGGGTAGGGGTGGTCGTGGAAGACGAGGCGGTCGTGGAAGAGGAAGCGGGTGAGGTAGGCAAAACGTTGGTGCGACCGGTCAGTGTATATCTCATATTAAAACATTAGTCGAAAATATATATTTACAATAAACCAGAAGAGTGTGTTTGCATTGAACCGTATATGACTTACAGCTGCTTATCTCTCTATCCATCAAAGTGCTTATCGAAGAAGTTTACTATTCGCTTCATGTATGCTACTTCATCATTAAAGTATGCACCAATGTGCTCCACGCCTGGCAATATAATTAATTCTTTGTCGCTATCGTCCACATTAATAGTCTCATTGTATATATCTGTAGCACAATGGCATGGCACAACGCTGTCCATCTCGGAATGCAATATAAGTAAAGGACACCGAATTTTTTGCAAGTTGTTCTTGCCAGTCCTATCGTCTATTGTTGCCGGGCCGACATTTTTGAGATCGTATCCAAAAAATACTTTGTTCATCAAGCAGATTGCATACATGGAAAAATCGCGAAATCGAGGATTATTTCGGAAAAAAAAAGGCAGCTCAAGTGTGATTCGGTGCTCTACAACATCATACAAAGTCGTAAATGCACAATCAGTTGCACAAGCAACTATATCTTCCGACTCCTCTGCCATTTTTAGCGACATTGCACCACCCATGGACGCACCGAGGATACCGATTCTTGCATTTTTGCGTGGACGGTTGCTTCTTAGCCATTCTAGTGCTGCCCTTGCATCTCTAGATTCAAGGTACCCAATTGTCTGTTGCGTCGGAAAATCGGCATGACTTCTAAAGTTAAATAGCAAAATAGAGTAGCCGTTCTCAAACAACCCTCTGCAAATGCCCAGCATAGTCGACTTGTCGTGGTTGTAGGGACAACAACACATGATAATACGATTCGACGGCTCGCCACGGGTGGATTGCGGGACAAACCAGCCATTCAACCGGATATTATCGTCAGTGGTAAATGATATCTTGCGATATGGCATACGTAGCGCCTCAGGTGTCATGGTAAAGGAGTCGCTCCAGTATCTCGGCCTTTGAAAGTTAATTGACTTTGTCACATAGCTCCAAGTCCCGAACATCCCGACGACACCTAAGGTCGCGCAGCCTATGGACACATTCTTTGCGATTTTCCTATACTTTAAGTTTCTTAGTATCCTAGAAAATACTGGCATGATAGCAGCTTTGTTGGTAAGAGGTTTGCCTTCTTCCCCAGCGGATGGACGCCGCACGTGGTGTTCCCAAGACGAGGATTGAGGTGGTAGATCATGATCCCTTTTGAGTACTACTACGTACTATTAATAAT
>LT658727.1:0-15698 GCA_900128575.1 Stramenopiles sp. TOSAG41-1
TATAATAAAGAAGAATTTAAAGATGGTGATGATGATGGTTTATTAGGTTTAGGTTGGAAAAAAAAAAAAGAAACCGATAGATTTTGATGATTGATTAAAAGATGATTGGATTCTTTTTTCTCAATGTAAATGTGCTCGTAATCGCAGTTCAATAGACAGACCTCGGTTTTTCTTCGCATGAAAGCATTTTGTGTTGCTGTTTTGTATTCACTGTGCGGATGAAAACACTGTAAATTAATTAGTGCTAGTACCCTGTATGCCACTAATTATTAGCAATGGCAAAAATGAAACCGCTTCCTAGTTATTAGACTACTATGTAGCTCTATGATCTCTGATACAGACGAATACTTGCTACTTCGTAGAGACTGTGCAATGTTAAATGGAAATTAAATGTCAAAGGCCTCACCACCACCACCACATGCAAATCCTCGTTATCGTTCTCATTATTATTCATTGTCCTTTCCTCCTTTTTACTTGTCTATGTCGTCTATTATTATTTTTTTATTATCTTAACAACAAACAACACACCCCACAACAACAACAAAAAAGAGAAAGAACAGAGAGAAAAAGAGAAGAGAGGAACTGTCGATGGCATATCATACTCCGCACAATATACACACACACGTGCATACATTCATACACTTCCGTGCTGATTGTGGAATGACGTCTTTAACATCCGATCCACAAGGAGATACCGATGAACTGACACCTTATGGTGATGGGGATGGCTACGAACAGGATTATTTAGCAGCTGATCTTGGGAACACACTAACTTTCCAAGACTATTCATCTGAGGAAGACCACAATAGCCGAAATAATTATAGCTCGACCTCTTCAGAGGACGATGACGTCGATGATGCGGATTTGGAAGACTTGGGCGATGATGGTAATGGCATAGTAACTGGGGAGGAAGTACCAAGTTATGCTTGCGCATATTGCGGGATTCACTCGCCGGACTCTGTCGCTCAGTGTGTTGAGACCGGAAAGTGGTTTTGCAACGCTAGACTCAATAATAATTCTTCCTGCATAGTACAGCACTTAGTAAGAGCAAAAAAGCATACGGTTAGGCTTCACGAAGATGGGCCTTTGGGCGATTCTACAATAGAATGCTACAATTGCGGTAGCGCAAACGTATTTGATATAGGATCATTGCCAACGCAAGGACAAGATGTTGTAGTTTTATTGTGTCGTAATTGTCTAGGAGAGACTGAGGAGTTAAAGAAGCAAGGCTGGGAAGTTGATCGGTGGAGTGCGCTCATACAAGATAAAGAATTTGTGGAGTGGTTGCTAAAAATTCCTTCTGAAAAGGAACAAATGAGAGCAAGACAAGTAACTGCTGCACAAATCAGAAAGCTCGAAGATATTTGGAGGGAAAATCCAGATGTTACAATGGAAGATATCAAACATGGTGAGCAACAAGATGATGGTCCCAATCCAGTACAAGGAAAATACGAGGATGCATACGAATACCAAAATATTTTTGGCCCACTTGTTAAGTTAGAAGCTGATGAGGACAAGAAAATGAAAGAAGCACAAACACAGACTAATGTAAGTATAAATTGGGAAAAAAGTATATCAAGAAAATACATTGCCCGCTTTCATTTCAAGGATATATATGGACACATTAGTACGGATTTTCGGTTGGGCAAAGGCGACGAATTAAGGGTGAAGTTGAGTGCCGTTTGTTCTGGCACTGGCAAACCTTGGGAAGGAACAGGGTATGTAATTGGCATACGTGACGATGGCGAAGTGTCGATGGAGTTGAGCCGAGGATCTCCTTTAACCTCAGTTAACGATGGATATAGTGTTGAGTTCGTGTGGAAAAGTGTTTCGTTCGATCGGATGCAAAATGCATTAAAAAGCTTCGCTCTTGAGTCGCACTCCGTTAGTGGATACTTGTATCATCAGCTCTTGGGGCATGAAAATATTAAGAAGCCGAAAATTCAGGCCAGGTTGCCAAGAAAACTAAAAGCACCAGGTTTACCGACTCTAAACCCATCCCAAGAAGCGGCTATAAGAAATGTGCTTCAGGAACCTCTTAGTTTGATCCAAGGACCCCCTGGTAAGTATGAAGTAATGCGAGCGAATTCAATCCCTAAAGCATGTAAACTAACCTTTATCTTCTGACGCAGGCACGGGGAAAACGGTTACATCTGCTACCTTAGTTTACTTCATGGTACAACGAAATTTAAGGATGGAAAAAAGGGACGGAATTAAACGACAAATACTTGTATCTGCACCCAGCAACGTTGCTGTTGATCAGCTCGTAGAAAAACTGCATAAAGCTAGTCTGAACGTGGTAAGATTAGCGGCGAAGGCCAGAGAAGACGTTGCTTCTACCGTGGATTTCTTGTGCTTGCACAATATGGTACCTGCTGCAAACCCCAGCGTTGCCAAACTGCTGCAATTGAAAAAGGAAGCCGGTGATCTCACGAAACAGGACTATTCAAAGTTGTATCGAGAGCGACGCAGGACCGAACTTGATATACTAAACTTGGCGGACGTGATCTGCTGTACCTGTGTTGGCGCTGGCGATCCTCGACTCCTAGAGCGAAGTATGAAACGAGGTAAGAAACGAAGGCGGTTCGAGCAGGTATTGATTGATGAAGCTACGCAAGGTATTGAGCCAGAAACAATGATTCCAATTGTTACGGGGGCAAAGCAATTGGTTATGGTTGGGGATCACCAGCAGCTACCACCAGTGGTGTGTTGCAAAGGCGCGGCAAAAGCTGGTTTGGGCCAATCTCTGTTTGAGCGCTTAGTCTTGCGCGGTCAAAATGCCAACAGACTGACAATACAATATCGGATGCACCCATGTCTATCTGTTTTCCCATCGAATTCATTTTACGATGGAGAATTGCAAAACGGTGTTGGCGCTAATGAACGACAATTATTAAAAGTAAAACTGCCGTTCCCACGTTCCGATAGGCCAATGTTTTTCTACTGTGTGGATGGTATAGAAGAGGTCGGTTCGACAGGGACCAGTTATTTGAATCGAGAGGAAGCATACGCCACTGAAAAAATTGTTACAGGCATGCTTCGGGGTGGTGTAAGACCTGAACAAATCGGGATCATTACGCCATATCATGCGCAACGTGGCTACGTGTCTTCTTACATGGCAAGAAACGGGGCCTTGCGTACTGATCTATACGATGATATAGAGGTTGCCTCGGTCGACGCTTTCCAGGGACGAGAGAAAGATATCATTATTCTTTCTTGTGTACGTTCTAATGAAAAGCAAGGAATTGGCTTCTTAAAGGACCAACGCCGGCTGAATGTCGCTTTAACGCGTGCAAAATATGGATTGATAATTTTGGGGAATCCAAAAGTATTGTCAACGGCGTCATTGTTATGGTACAATTTAATTCAACATTTCCGCGTCCAAGAGCTATTGATGGAAGGGCCGTTGATTCGCTTACGTCCAAGTTTAATGAACTTGCCGAAACCTAGTGCAGAAAAGAGAAATTGGCAAAATAGAGATAGTAGGGAATAACTAAAAAAAGTAAAAAGTGTTTCTTTTCTATGAATTTATGTGAGTCATTAGTAAATACAAACGTTGTGGCGATACATTTATGTTATACTCTTTTTTATGATATTATCCATTATATTACTTCGCATTTTCGTATGAGTGTACTTCGTATTCAAAACCTCGTTCTGCCGATAGGCTACTGCTGAAGTGTTACAATGCTCCGTCGACACGATGCTCAAATAAGTTGTTATGATTATTGCAATCTTTATGCCCCCAGTCAAGCACTACAACCAACTCAATATCTTAACCTACTTGTTGCTACCATTCTCACTATTACTATCACCCTGTGCACCTTCATCGCCATTTAATATACGTGCCAAGGCCTTTAACTCTTCGCTTTGGTTTCCTTCAATAGTCCACTCTGGCGGATTCTCCCTCATCTGTTTAAAAAGTAATTTCACAAGATCTTCCAGGGACTCTTCCTCTTTTTGCTGCTGGTCAGTGCCGCTTGTGCTACTGTTTTTACTGACTTGGTCCACCAATTCTGCCATTGCGTCTCTCTCCTCTTACTTTTCCGATTGCTTGTTAATCATTGGCGCATTTGGGTCAATAGGTTAATAGGTGCCAAAATGAAGTGTGGTGCGAAACTATTATTATTATTATTACACTAAATAGCACAAAACTATTAATAAATTTAATTTGAAAAAAAAAAAGAAAGCACCACCACCACCACATAATAAATAATAAATAATTATTATTATTTATTATTATTATTACGTAGCTATTGATTCAAAATTCCTCGTAATAATTGATGAAGGTATTGAATGTAAATGATTTCAATGATAGACGACTACTTACCGGAGATATGGATAGGCTAGCACAAGCTATACTCTATATACTCTACCTCAGCAGACCACCTACGATTTAGCATATTCTTAGCACATTTGTCTGGAGGAAGGAGACATATCTGCCTGAATAAAAAAAAGCACAGAATAATTGCAACACAAAATGATGACTTCATCTTTTTCGCGAGTCTTTCTGATAGGAGGAGATGCAATTTATCCAGCATACCTAGCTAGTACTATTCTTCATCTTGCAGTAGTGATGAGGCTTATTGTTTCGCTATACGGTGCTAGTTGGTATTGCCTCATACTAATATTTACGTAATATTTCTTCTTCTTTTTTTTTCTCTCCTCTCCTTCTATTCCTCACTGCCACCCACCACACGATGATCGATCGACGATTATTGTTGCCTCGGCCTCCCAATGTGTTGACTGCATGCTAAAGTTCCTGCACTAAGCACACCTCATCAGCCACTCATTGACCCAGAAGCAACACTTTCAGCAGCATTTTAGTGGCGCAGACATATACAAACTTATCTTTTACCACGCGTTTCGCCATTCGGGTCTGATCCGAAGGATGCCAAGCGAACTGCAACTGGTGCATGAAAATAAGGGACCAAAAAAGATATCGAAAATCTCATTTTCAATTTTGGGAGGTCATGACATAGTTAGTGCCAGTGAGCTGCAAGTTGTCAATAGGGAATTGTATGAAATTGGAACCAGGAATCCCAGAGTGGCTGGGGTGTTGGACAAACGAATGGGAGTATCACGACCTGATTCTGACAATTTATGTTCCTCTTGCATGAAGCGCTTATCAGAGTGTCCAGGACATTTTGGCTACGTCCAGTTAAATTTGCCTTGCTTCCATATAGGTTACTTTAAGCATTGCATTGATATATTACATTGCATTTGCAAGACGTGCAGTAGGGTTCTGCTGAAACCAGAAGATAAAATAGCGCATTTGAACCGTATCCGCACGACCGACAGCCACTGGAGTGTCGACTCAAGAGCAAAAAAGGACGCTTGGAAATGGGTTATCGAAAAATGTAAAAGAATACACTCATGTCCATATTGCGGGGCTATGAATGGCTTAGTAAAGAAAATGCCGGGGCAAAAAACATTAAAAGTTGTCCACGAATTATACAAAAAAGGTAAGACGAAGCTACAGAAACCTCGTGCAGACTTTCTGAAGACATTTGAAACTGCAATAAGTCGTAATAAAGACCTGGAGCACCACATAGATAAATTAGAGCACGAGGATTTGACGCCCTTGAAAGTGCATAGCTTATTTAAAGCGGTTCAGGATTGCGACTTAGAGTTGCTTTACTTAAGTGATAAATCGAGGCCAGAATGGATGCTTTTTACAAATGTACCTGTACCACCTGCTTGCATACGGCCAAGTGTGGTCGACAGATCTACTGGAGCAAGTAATGAGGATGATTTATCCACTATGCTTGCCGAAGTTGTTCATATTAACGAATCCTTAGCGATTAGTATGCGAAAAGGTGGAACATTGAAGATGTTGGTCGAACAATGGGACCATATGCAGGTAGAACTAGCTCAATATATTAATAGTGATTTGCCCGGCCTGCCGCCTGGAATGAAAATGAATTATAAGCCAATATATGGTCTTTGTCAACGGCTAAAAGGTAAGCAAGGTCGTTTCCGAGGGAATTTGAGTGGCAAGCGTGTGGATTTTTCAGCACGAACAGTAATTTCACCTGATCCAAATTTAAAGGTAACAGAAGTAGGCGTTCCAGAGCTAGTTGCCACAAGATTAACATATCCGGAAAAGGTCAACAGGTATAACATATATAGATTGAAAAAAGCAGTCTTAAATGGTGTCAAGTACCCAGGGGCAAATTATGTCAGAAAAAAGACAGGTGAAAATTTGATGTTGAAGTATGGAAACAAAGCAAGAAATGCGAATCTATTAGATATTGGAGACGTGGTGGAAAGACATCTAATTGACGGCGATATTGTTTTGTTTAATCGCCAACCTAGTTTGCATAAGGTATCTATTATGGCGCATGAAGTTCATGTTGTGCAGGGTCGAACATTCCGTTTTAATGAGTGCTGCTGTACACCATACAACGCTGATTTTGATGGGGATGAGATGAATTTACATGTCCCACAGACGGAAGAAGCTCGCGCAGAGGCAAAATTACTGATGGGAGTTATGCATAACATATGCACCCCAAAGGATGGATCAACTTTAATTTCTGCAACTCAAGATTTTATAACAAGCCTTTTTCTTATGACACAAAAAAATATATTCATGACGAGAGATCAGTTGTGTAAAACTGTTACCGCTGCAGGAGACGGGCTGGACCATGTTGTTGTGCCACCACCTGCAATTTGCTATCCAGTAAATTTGTGGACAGGAAAGCAAGCCTTCTCGCTAATGTTAAAACCAAATAATGAAATAAAGAAGGTTGTAAATTTACAAATGAAAGAACGAAATTACCAATCAAGACGCTCCTGTAAAGAAACGGAACATCCATGCATGTGCCCGAGGGAAGGCTATGTATGGTTTATGAACAGTGAACTTGTATGTGGTAATTTAGGAAAGGATTGTTTGGCAGGGCGAGGCTTATTTTACTCTCTATTGCGCGAACACGGCAAAACACGTGCAGCCTGGGCGATGAATCGGATGACCAAGATGTGCACGAGATGGTTATCATTGCACGGTTTTACCATAGGGATTAACGACGTAATTCCACCCACGCGCTTAAGTAAGGAGAAGAACTTGCTTATTGAAAGTGCATACGAGAAGTGCACCGGAAAAATTGACCTATTTAAGTCTGGCAATCTCGATTTACAACCCGGTTGTTCTATGGAAGAATCACTTGAAAGCGAGATAAATGGTATTTTAGCACGCGTTAGAGATAAAGTTGGTCAAATATGTATGGACGAACTACCCTGGTCCAACGCTCCTCGTATCATGTCTTCATGTGGTGCAAAAGGAAGCACGTCAAACATATGCCAGATGGTTGCAGCAGTAGGGCAACAACAAGTCAATGGTGCAAGGGCTCCAAATGGCTTTATTCATAGGTCATTGCCGCACTTTCAAGCGGACGAAAAAGGCGCAGAGGCAAAGGGCTTTGTCGCCAACAGTTTCTATAGCGGCCTTAGTGCACCAGAATTCTTTTTCCACACGATGGCCGGCCGGGAGGGACTTGTTGACACTGCGGTGAAAACTGCAGAAACCGGTTACATGTCTAGGCGTTTGATGAAAGCGTTAGAGGACCTATCCATACAATACGATGGTACTGTCAGAAATTCTCAGGGAAATGTGATTGCGTTTAATTATGGCGATGATGGTTTAAACCCAGTATTTATGGAAGCCAACAGTAAGCCAGTAAATTTTGATAGAATTTTAGCTTCTGTTTTGGATTTACCACCGGTTTTCCACGGGAAAATACGGAAGAAGGGAACATCTTTGTCATCAAATTTGCATATTTCAGCCAAAGATGTCATGAATTTATGCAGGAAAACACTAACGCCGTTTATAAATGCGAATAAAAGATATGAATTGCACACAATTTCGGAATCAAAAGAAGGAGATACAGGCAAATTGCATAGAATGTCTAGAAGTGAAGAGAAAGAGTTGCCCGCTGCAAGTAAAATGGTATCACAAACGTTTATCAAAGATGTATGGGACTTTTGCAAATCGATTGCGCAAAAGATCAAAAACATTCGTGAATGTAAGAAAGATGAGAGGATTTTTAGTATAACTGAAGCTCAGGTAAAAACTTTTTTGGATCGTTGCTTTATAAGGTATCAGGAAGCTAAGATAGAGCCCGGCGAGGCTGTTGGTGCGATTGGGGCCCAAAGTTTAGGGGAACCTGGGACTCAGATGACACTTAAGACATTTCATTTTGCAGGTGTTGCTAGTATGAATGTTACTTTAGGTGTTCCGCGTATCAAAGAATTGATAAATGCATCAAAAAATATTTCAACCCCATTGATAATGGCAAAGCTAAGGAACGACAAGGATGAGCGAGTTGCTCGAATAGTCAAAGGCCGAGTTGAGAAAAGCAAACTTGGGGATATTGCTGAATATATCCAGGAAGAATGGTGGGCAGATGACCATAGAATTTGCATCAAATTGGACTTAAAAGCCATTGATGATTTAAGTTTGGATTTGGATATTTATTCAATTATAAATTCGCTAGAAGCTGATTCAAAACTAAAGTTGACAAAGCGTTTTGTCATCGATAAGCCAAGACCTTCAAATCGTGATATTATAGTTATTAGGCCGAAGATGGAAAAGTTTAAAGCAACTAGGCATGCAACACATTTCCACAACCACCAAGTATCAGGAGACAGCAATGCCTCGGGCTCACGTCGGGGAAAGGAAACATTAGGCCCACCTATTACTTTTGCGATGGCCAATTTGAAAGAAAGTTTGAAGAATGTTGTTATTAGCGGTATCGTAACGGTCTCCAGGGCTGTTGTGAACATTATGGACTCGAGGGAAGATGCTCCAAGTCATCACAAAGGCTATGTTCATAATCCTGACGCTATATATAAGGAAATTATAGAGTTTGAGGGTTTGGAAGAAGAGATGGAGCAAACAAAAACCGCTAAATGCGAAAAAACTTACAATTTAATCGTTGAAGGCTCAAATCTACTGGCTGTTATGGGGATCCCAGGAATTGATGGTAGCAAAACTAGATCTAATGACGTGATGGAGGTAGCAAGTGTCCTTGGCATTGAAGCTGCGCGAGTTTTATTACAAATCGAAATTGCATATGTTTATGATAGGTACGGGCTCAATATCGATTCCAGGCACTTAGGACTTCTCTCAGACACGATGACATATCGTGGCGAAGTTTTGGGGATTACCCGGGAGGGAATTTCAAAAATGAAGGATAGTGTCTTGATGCTTGCCTCTTTTGAGAAAACACCGGACCATCTTTTTGATGCAGCTGTTCATGGAAAGGTTGACGCGATCGACGGTGTTAGCGAAAGAATTATAATGGGAACGCCAATTGGATTAGGGACAGGCTCTTTCAAGCTTCTAAGGAATATCGAAGAGCAGAAGAAGGAAAGAAGTGGCAAAGACAAAGGAAAGAAAAAGCGGCAACCGCTCCTGTCGAAGTTGCTTAAAGAAGATCATCGTAGATACCTTAGTTGAATACTCTGTCATATGTCTGAGATGTATTTGAAGCATCAACGTATACGTATATATAATCGTATATATGTATGTGTCTGATGTATTGAAAGTTGCTATTACGAAATGTAAAAACATTTTTCCGTAAATACTTCGTATGTTGATTACATCAAAATGAATCTCAGGATCAAAATTTATAAAAAACCTATGATACTGAACGTAAGCAAAGAAGCTCTATGCCGTGATATCATTGCGTCCTTTGCGAAGATTAATTTGTACAATCATTTTTCCGTGCTATTGTGCAACTTCAATTATATAATATACATTTATTTACATTACACCCATAAATTAAGACCTCTTCTAAATCCACTGATTTGTGCTCGGGCCAGCATTTCCACCAAGCGCAGACATGCGAGAGCCCGGCAAACTCTTGTATGTCAAGTCAGAGTCCGCAGTTGAAGAGGTGGGCTGAAGGCCAAACAAGGCAGATGGGTCACTTGTTGATGATGGAGAAGCAGCTAGCGCACCTTGTCCTCTTAGAAATCCTGCTGGGGCTTCACTCTCCAGAAGCTTGAGACTTTTCTGGAATTCCTTTTCCTTGTGATTTGAAAAAACAGCCTCACGTTTGGAACGTTTCTTCTTCGCATCAGCATAGAGTGTTTTCAATGCGTGAAGAAACTCTTCCGGTTTCGTGAAACCTTTCTTTATGAACGTGAGATATGATTCTGAAAATTTTAGTTTTTCTTTCTTCAAAATATTTGACAATTCACCAAGCTCGTCTGCATGGTTTTTCATCCATTTATGCCTATTTTCATGTTCTTCCTTGGCCCATTTAGCAACTAAACTAGCAGCAGCGTGCCAACCACTTACTCGTTTCTTCAGGGTTGAAATTTGGTCCTCCAAGTCGGCCTTTTCGGTTTTTATCTTTTTGCGTTTTAATTCACTTGTTTCTACATGTTTTCTTAATACATTTTCTGCCCTTTTTGCCCTCTTCTTCCATTTTTCCAGCTCCTTTTGTGTAGCATCAAAAGACGTTTGTAAGGCCGAAACTTCTTTCTTCATAGCTTCTAGTTTCGCGTTTTTCTTTGACCGTAACTTGTGTATTTTGGTTACGCACTGGAGCTCCAGCTTAGCTTCCTTATCGGCAGTCTCAATGTCCCTTTGTTTAAACCTAGTGATCTCATCCTTAGCAATTTTTTCCCAATCGCCGCATGGCTTAATTGAATTGTCGCCACCAGCAGGCTGGGCAAAAACGTTAACGACAGGGAACAAAACTGAGAGGTGAAGCACAAGAGATAGAACAGAAAAGTGGCAAAACCTACGACCGAACAACGACTTCGATATCGAAGGAGCGGATTTACTGTCGGGGGGTATATCAGGTGAAGCTCGCCGCATCATTTTTCTTTTATAACTTCCTTACAAGATTTAGTTTTGGGGCAGTGTCCGACGGCCCCACGGAGGAAATTGCTAGTGCCTATACTGAAAGGCCCGGAATAAAAAAAAAAAAAAAAGAAGAAGAAGAAGAAAGAAGAAGAAAAAAATGAGAGAAGAAGAAGATAAAGAGAGAAGAAGATGATGAAACGACGATGAAGACAACCCAAGGCAAGCGATATTATATCAATAATAATAATAATAATGTGATGGGAAGAGTGACGAAAAATGAAAAAGGGAGGGGAGGGAAAGAGGAAAGAGGAGTAGTAATCTTTCTCCTAGGAAAATGTATTTAGTGTACGTACGTAAAAAAAAAAGAAGAAGAAAAATAAAAAGTTAAAGGTGCGATGTCCTTTTAGATCACCACCTCTAAAATATTCTACTACTAAGAATAGAAAAAAAACGTTGTATGTTTTGTAGTCTACCTCCCTAAACTGCGCACGCAGACTTTTGTTGCCATGAATGTAAGTTCATATTCCTAGCTACCGAAACCACTTGCTAAGTTGTCGGCACACGTTCATAATGAATGCATCATAAAGTTTAAAGCCGCACGAATGTACAAAATTACTCCGTCCTAAACTTATTATTTTTATTACAACCAAACTAGGCTAGTGCTAGACAAAACATTTTTAATTCTCTTAATATTATTATTTATCCATTTTGTTTATTATTCATTATTAGACGACTATTATTATTTGATGATCTCATGTTTAATAATAATTGTTGTTGTTGATCTTTATTCTTGACGTCCAAACAAACGTTTGTGCACCCAGAACAGTTATCTGCTCAGCATAACTTGAATCATCAGAACATAGTAAAGATTTTTAACAACACTCAAAACTGCTTGCAATAACAGCTATGCCAAAAGTTACGGATATGCATATTGGTCTTGCCGTACTTGTCGATGAAAGCTACAAGTCAGATCGAACTAGCCCAGCCAGCACAGCCACAAGTAAGAAAATAGGCGTGGTATACAACTTTAACACAAGGAATGAAACTTGTGATGTAATATATTCTAAGATAGATGATCCATCATTTTCTTTCGTCAATGCAGTCAAAAATTTACAAGACATACAACAACGTGACGAATGTAAATATGTTGAAAGAAGCATTCCTCTTGCGTTTGTAGAAACTTTAAACTCTAGTATGGTCCGTCATAAACAACAGTTAGATGAGTTTCATGGACTTTTGATAAATAAGGAAGCTACAGTGGCAGAGACAGACAAGTATATCGTTAAGTTAAAGGAGGAACTAGAAAGTTTAAGTTTCAAGATAAATTCAACATACAACTTCGAAAGTGTGCTTAAAATAGATAATGATAGCAATGCATGGCGTTTGCCGAAGCATTATAACTATGTCTTCCGTGTTTTGTTCTATCCGTGCTCCGAGGAAGAAATTGAGGAAGACGAACACTCTAAGCTAATCCCATTCAAAGAACCAATAGCGACTGCTTACCAGAGAGTTGTGAAAGGTTTTCGTAGCAACCAACTAAAAAGATGGGTGGAAATTGGGAACGAAAATGGTGTGGCGTATTTTGAAAGAGGAAATATGTTGCTCCAAGTAATTCAGTCTCAAGTCAACAACGAAAATAACGAAGTCATACGTCGCATATACTCATCGACAAGAACAAAATATTCGTGGGAGACTAAGCTTGGTGCCGATTTCTTGATTCTTGTGCCGGATGGCAAGAATAGGGAACCACGAGATGAAGCAAACGTTATTAAACATGCAGTAATCGATACTGCTGAAGCTCACAAACGCAGTTATCCTGGTAGGTATTTTTACCAGTTTGTGCCAACAAATTTGAATGCTGAAAGTTTTGATGAATTTTTAAATAATTCTTTTTTGGCTGAAGAGAAAGAATATTTTTCGTTAAATAACGGCGCAAATGTGAAAGTTGGCACCGCTACAATAGTAAAACCAGGATTCACAATCAAAGAGGATGTACCTTCGAAAGGCCCAATTGCTTCCTGGAGACTAGCAGAAAAATTAGCCAGCCAGATATACAACCATGTAGAACATTTCAATTTATTCAATGGGCGCGATTGCGTTGGCATGTACCGAAAGCGTTCGGCTGAGGTTTTAAATGATGGAAATGGAACGCGTGCAAATCGCAATGGGACTACATTTTTCTTAGCAAGGAAATTAGTTTTAGACCATCCGGTGTCGCTTCTTATTAGTTCTTACTTAAACGGTCAGTTGTGGAAAAAATATAACGAGGATAAAGCGAACAAAGCTGCCGCAGAAATTTTGGAGCTCGAAAAACCTAACCAATCAACATACAGCGAGTTCATTTGTCGCTATTTTGATGAAATTATTAAAAAAGACAGTATGTTGTATGGACCGGACTGGCAAGGGCTCGAGAGCTATGAAAAGAATAATCTGGTGGAAAGTAAAAGAAAGCAATTAGAGTCCCTTGGGCGCATGGAACTTTTAAATTGGTTCAGAAATAAAGCAGGCCAACGTTATGAGAGATTTATCGCAGAGCAGTTAGAGAAAAGCCAGGATAAGACTTCTGCTGAAAATTTGACTCATGTACCACTACAAATGTACGTCCAGAAACAAAATGTAGACGAAATTCATCAAGAACTACGAAAATTCAGCAAGGAAAAACTTGCGATTAAGACTTATTTAAGCTTTGTCAACCAATGTATTATTGACGAAATAACAGAAGATAAGGAAAGGGTTGATCTTACAATGGCTTTATTTTACCAAGTCGTAGATGCAAAAAAGATGTCGCAGAAGTACAAAGGATACCACGTCGTTCGGTTACCGTCAGCCTTGGTAAGGCTCGACTCAAAGAAAGTAGCATCTAGCTGGCAATCGTCCAGACTTTTGAAGAATGCCATTGCAATAGTAACAAGTGAGCCATCTGTGGAAAATAAAGATCATATGAAAAATTTAGAAAATCTTGAGGAGATCGATTTGCGTGGCCATAGAATTGAGACATTCCCCAAAAGACTTAACAATGGAGAAGATATAAAGAAATCTGCAAGGTACTTGACCCTATCGCATTTGAAATCATTGAAAATTTTGCGACTTTCCAAAAATATGATGTGCCAAATGTGCACAGTTTACAATAAATCACTGATGTTTTTAGACCTCTCTTTTAACAAGCTACGCAAATTGCCAATACTTTATTGTGAAAATTTACAGGTATTAAACGTATCGAATAACCAGCTCCGCGGTAGTCTAGATGTTGCAATGAACTTCTACGATACTGATGTTGCATTTAAAAAACTGGAAACCCTTGATTTATCGAACAACTTATTTTCATGGGGAAGCGAGCAAGTTTTATGTGCATGCTCAATTTTACGGGATAGAAGTCCGTCATTAAGAAACTTGATGCTTCATAATAATCCCTTTGTACAGCGGTATGATACCAAAAGAAAGCTGTTGCAACTTCGTAGTATTATGTGTAATAATCTGTCGATGTTGCTTGCTTTTTCGCCACCAACACTCACGAAAGACTTTGAAAATAAGTACCCAGCATCCCCTCATGAATACTTTAAAAATACAATTTATGCTTGGACGCGTCAAGTGGGGAGTAGCATTGTTAGATGGCATGGGGCATATTTCGGCGCGCGAAAGACTAAAGGGTCATTGTATGATACATTTGATAGGAAATCTGTGTTCCGTGAGACCCAGGGTAAACGCAACTTCAAAATTCGCTTGGACTTTAGCAAAATACTTAGCGAATGCGAAAGACCTGCATTAGAAAATCACGTTTTTAAATCGATGCAAGATCGTTTGGTTGATGATGGACAAAGTTTAATGCAATGGCATAACGCGAGAACAAAACGGAGTCACGAGGTAATGGATAGCAACAAACAAGTAAAAGATTTCTCGTTCAAATGGAGAATCTTAAAAATGATGTCCAAGATTCAACGCATGAACGTGCGCCGCGCATTTTCATACTGGAAGAAAGTCACAGGATCGCCTTTTTATTTTCTTCGTCTTTTTCCTGAAAAAAAACGAATGAGCTTAATGAAGAACATTGATATATCCAGTTTTGATGGAACATTATTACGTCAGGTGGTAGATCAACGGTTGAAGAACTTACACCGAATCATCATTAGCTTCGGTGGTGACACTAAGATTTCGATCTCATTTAGAAAATGGAAAGCGTATACCGACCATTGTTCTTCTATTACCCTTTCACCAAAAAACCCAAACAATATTCGAACTACATACGAATTATATCGTTCAAATCGTAGCAGCTCAATTTTGCAATCAGCTTCTCGATACCATCATGTTATGCAGCGAAGTTTTGAACGTTGGAAACGGGGAGATATGCTGAAACAAATGGAAGCCACGGGAACTATGGTATGCAAGATACACCAGAGGATTAAGTACAATCAAAACCAGGTAGAAACTCTTCGCAAGAGTATGCTATCGAAGCTTCAAACAATTGATGACACATTTGCTAAAGTGAAGGATAAACTTCAGGAGCAGGATGAACAGAAACGAGAAATTCTTAAGTTGAAGCGGCAGATTGCTTTGAATCAAATCGAATCGCATAATTTATCGTATCAATTGGGCAATGTGAAGACGTTGAAGCCTCAAGATGATGAAGGAAGCATTCTGGCGCAAACAGCGAAAGGAATCACGAGATACATGCAAGCTTGAGACACCTGAGCGACAGGCAGAACACAACATGAAGATTTAATCCTATTTAAAACGTATACTAAAGAATATTTAGACTAAAAAATATATATATTCAACCCACCTCACACGCCCAAGCAGACCAGCTGCAACTGCAGATGCACCAGCTTCAAGGGGCGATTAAAAAAAAAGTAGTCCAGAAAACTGCACTTTTTTTTTGCCAAACCGCTTG
>LT658728.1:0-15665 GCA_900128575.1 Stramenopiles sp. TOSAG41-1
AAGAAGACAACAACAATCCACCATGAGTGTTGATGATGTGCTGCTGCATCTGGTACACATCGCCCTCTTCAATTGAGCCACCAGCCAGCTTCCTCACCATCCTTAAAACTATCACTTCAAGGGACTATGTCATCTGATATCCCCTCAAAACAAGAAAAGGGCAATTTGCCAACCCCCTTTAATCATGGGGAACAAAGTGGCAGCAATAGGCGGATCAATAAACATTTTGAGCTTCACAAGTCACCCTCGACACAAAAATGGGTACTGCATTGCAATCCTTTACCGGGGGAGAAGCATCTGGAATGGATTATGGATCGTATTTTATCCACGACGACGGGCGACGATTTTGCCCGGCCGTTCGCGAGACCACCCATGGACACATTTATAAACGATAAGCTGCGGAAAAAAAATAGCGAAGAAACACTTACATCATTTGATTGAAAAGAGGTGTTTGGTGGAATCGCTTGATTCATTTGACAAATTTATATTGGAGAGTAATGAAATGAAGAATAATTTAAGCAACCTCCACAACAATCTACAAAAAAGCTATAGAGATCCTCATTTGGCTCAGTTACGACACTTGGGCCAATTGTTACTCTCCATGGAACATCCTTTCTCTGTTGATGGCGGGCCTATTAGCTTGAGAAATTTATCGTCAAGATTTTGGAGAAGGGGAGACAATACAAATGTTGCCATATCTATGTTGCATTTCAAAACGGGGCACAAATACCGCTATGATCGTTATGAGCTAGATGCCTCAAGAAATAATATGATCGACTCAATCAGTCATGGTATTGAACTTTTATGTGTATGCTACGAACAAGAAGAGTTTCTGTTATATAGTCAAATATTAAGATCCAAAACTAGAAGATCAACGAAGACCACAAAATCTAGTAGTCGGTGGCTGACGGGGCTTCAGAAGGCGAAGGCGGCAAATTCTGGGCGTAAAGAAGCGAAGGAAAGCATCAAAGTTGTAGTATTAGACACACACCAATATAATTTATTATTTAACAAGTATAAGGATCTTTATGGAGAAGATATTGGAAGTAGTAGAAACAAAAATAGAATATTAAAGGAAAAAGATTTTGAATCCACTTTCAAAGTGTTGCACGGAAATGCGTTTAGTTCAAAACCTGCAGAAGTTTTGATAATCGCTTTAAATAATGAATGGCATCTAAGTGATATTTTGCAAGTTTTGGCTCTAGGAAGAAAGCGAATTATTTTGGTAGAAATGGGGGAAGGCGTTGGCAAACGAGTAGTCGATAAAGGAGAGTCTTCGACTTCAATCCGGCTGAGTAATTTGGTCTTAGAAAACAATTGTTGAGTATTATAAAAAACAACAACAACATATAATAATAATAATAATCAATAATAATAATATCATATTACAGTAGCCCTAGTGGTGTAATAATAATAATAATGAGAAATAATAAAACATAATTAATTAATAGCACTAGTGCTAGTAATAATAATATCGTCGTGGTAGTAGTCGTTATAGTAGTGCCCGAGTTAGAGTTAGAGTGGTGGTCGCCGCGTTCCTCCTAGTAGTATCGACCTTAACCTCTAGACTGCTAGACTCTCAGTAGGTCGGGCATTTGTGTATGATTTAGAAGGAAAGTTACGCTATCCGCAGACCCAATCGCTAGACATGGACAATGAGGTGAAGAAGCCGATGGCATCGTCGCTCGTAGACATTGTCCTTAGTTTGGAAGCCAGCGTGTTGAAACTTGTGGTGTCCAGGGCGGAAGAGGGTAAACAACCTCGAGAAATCCTTAGTGAAATCTTGGGGTATTTAACTTCAAAACTATGCTTACTAGAGACAAACAATAGTGAATTCCACCGCCTGGATTTCGTTGAAAAGCTAAAAAGACGTATTTCCTCTGTTTTAAATGAAAGGAGAAGAAAAAGTGTAGTATGTAAACGCGAAGATGGTGACGAACTTAGTACCTTCGAAAACATAAAAAAAGAATTTCGGGACGAGGTTGACTTGAGTTTGATTGAAGAGCATGTATTAGCCGACCTAACAGTGGCGATCGATAGCATTACAGAAGAAGCACAAAAGGTTGACGTGCCACGAGCAGTACCGACCAAAGCTCACCGAGTAGAATCAAGTTCTGTTCATGATCAAGGAAACTTGACCTGGGATAGTCTCCTTAGCAGTTTTAACTCGCCTAAAGAAAACGTTCACACAAGCAGTATTGAAAAACAGAGAACGAAAAAGAAGAAGAAAAAGTCAAGCATTTTATTTCAAGCATACTCCGACAATGAGAGTAGGACTAGTGACTCTGGTTCACAATCGTCTGAATCATCCAGGTTTTCTTTTTCCTGTTTGCCGGCATATGATACAATTCCACAAATATCAAAGGACATGTCTACTTCCAACAGCTTGGATACCCGTAGGAGGGCATGGGATAGCCTAAACGAGTTTGCTCCAGGAGATTTGCTACACACTCAATTTTGGCCGATGTTGAAAGATGGCATACTTTGTGGTTTGGCTGACCCAGATTCAACTTTAGAAAGCAATTATGTGAACCTAATCCAAAAATTGTACAAAGAAGCCCCACCAGTGTTTACTGGAGAAGTTTATTTGTGTCTGCTCTCCCACCTGACTAACGTTACTAGGGAGATGTTTCCCCTTAAAATTGTATCGGCTTCATCAAAGATCGATAGACTAGATTTTCAAGGTTCAGATTTAAATAGTGTTATGACAAAGCTGCAAATACTCAATAAATGGCAAATAGACATACCAAAACATTGGCTTTACTATCCAGATGACTTAAATGACCGCATTGTCGTTGGAACGTTGAATTTGTTAAGGTTACTGAAGAAGCCCAATGAGGTACCCGTTGAAGAGCCATTTTTAGGCATCGAAATTTCGGTTTTTGATTTGCTTGCCTTAATCGACCCCTCAGCAGAGTGGTTTCTTGTATGGATTGGACGCTCCAAAATGCGGGAGCAATTGATAAATTTTATGTGGCAAACAGGGCTGTTGCAAGAGCTAGTTTGGCGTGTATGTTTTTTTGCGCCAACCAAAGATCATCATCAGTATGGAAATAACACGCCTTTGCCTGAAAAGCACAGTTGGAAAAGCCTTCGGGATGTTGTTGACGAAGAGACAAAGTCGGGTGTGGTTCGAATAGGACATGTAAGAGCCTTTAGATTGCTCCACTCGCTAGCAATTATCGGTAGAATTTTAGCATATGCACAAGGTCGGCGCATTTTTGAGGATCCGAGGGGTGCTTCTCTAGACCCTTCTGGATTGCCACCACCAAAACCTATCTCAATTGTTCTCCCAGAAAGCATTGAAACAACTGCTATAAGGAAAGTAAACAATTTGATCACTGTTGTAACGCATGGAGCGGCATGGTGTAACGTAACAAAAGAGGAAGCCGAGAAAAAAAATCCAGACAAATCAAGTGATTTGTTCACGGTTACAATCGGTTGGTGGAACGAACTTGAAACTGCTAGTTATGTACAATCTGCCAGCCGAGTTACATTACCCCAGATCATCACAACTTTCATAGATTATATGGTATACGCATCAAATGCCGTCCAACTTTACGCACCAACTATAGAATTTTTATATTTGAGTCAATGGCAACTATTACTTGACACTTTAGAAGATGTATTCCGTGATATTGCAATAAAACCCGAAGTGTTTACATGCAAACAGTTGCACATGCTCGCATACGTATTTGTTCAAACCAATGGTTGGACTGCTGTCGGGGAAACAATTTCGAAAATACTTATACTATTGTTAAAGAACACAAATGGTCTTATGTTGTGTCAAGCGCCGTGGTCACACAATATTCAAGATTCCAGTGCAGATAGTAAGGCTACGTTGAACTTACTGCTCAGCTATTTTTGTTCACAGCTGCCACACCTTCACAAGAGCAAAAAACGGTATCAAATAATGATTGTCCGTCTCTTGGAAGCTTTTTCATTATTATTTGAAAATAGCCATGCGATCGCGCGAATATTTCAAAACCATACTGCTTTAGCGGAGATTCTTGTGCAGGCATCGCTCAACTGCAATACCAAGGTTACAGTGAGAGAATCCGCACCGTCTACAATTGAAGATAAGTTAAATAAAGAAGAAATGCGCGCCATGAGCAGTGAAGCTGACGCCTATGATGTCAAAGTTGCCTTGTGTAACTGTGTGGCTAGAATGGCGTTGTCGCCATTCGGGTTATTGATGGTACTTCGTTGTTATAAAAAATACCCGCAGAATCAACTTTTTAATTCTTTTGAAGTCATCGCTCATTATGTTAATGCTAACTTAGGCAAAAACCTCCCAACTTATTACGATGATCGTCTCATCTTAGGCGAGCATGTAATGTCAACTGCTTGTATTCCTTGTGGATGTGAAGAGTTTGAAAAGTATGGGACCGTGAAGGGGCTTCATGATGAACTAGTAAAGTTACTCAATGATCCAAACGGAGTAATATCGACACCATTAAAATTGCATCGCCCGCCTGACGAACAGCCATATTTCCACGCACTTTTGAGACTCATAAAGAATTTAGTATCTTCACCCCATTTACAGACGATTGAAAACAGGAGAAATGTCGTGGAACTACAAGATTTCATTATTTACAACTTACTGCTTCAAGATGCACAAGAAAATACTTTGTTTTTTGATTGGCATTTAGTTGGCATTGATCTGGTGTATAGTATGTTGTGCAACTTAAACAATGTGGTTCAGTTGGAAAATAAATATAGTTTAACGGACAAAATACTTGCCCTGAAGGAACAGAGTAGGGTATCGTCCGATGACTGCTTGAAAGAATTACCGGAAGGCGTATCTTTTGTTAAAACGACGCCAATCAGACCAGGTATTACGGTGGATAATAGCGGTGCTAATGGAAAACAAAAAACATATGTTGTTGATGCGCATTCTATTGGGCACCAGGATTTGTTAGTATCTTTGAAGCATATTGGCGGGGCTTGTGACCGTGGAATGTATTTTCTTCCACGAACGAGACACAGAACTTCTCCACATCGTGTCCCACCAAAGCTGGATGACATTTTCGATTTGAATATAGAAGACCCGGCTGATACTAAACGGTCGCAGCCAATAGATATATTTTCAAACGGCGTTGTAATAGACTTGAAGGGAGATAAAAGGAAAATTTTTGCACACTGTTGTGTTGCCAATGATTCATTGCGTGAAGTACTAGATTGTAAAGCTCCATTTAAACAATTTTGTAAGGAGCGAGCATCCGAATTTTGGAGTCGTGGCGGTATGTGGCGAGATTGGATTGGTCGTACCAAGACTGGATGCGCTACCTACGTCGGTAGTGATTATCTTGGGAGCAATGGAAAGCGGCAAGTACTGAAACAAATGATCAACACATCAAATGCTGCAAACCAGAGCCTGACACATTTTTTTTATCGGCTTATGATTGGCTTTTTTGAGAAAAATGAGGAGGATAATCAGTCATTTAGAAATATTTGTAACGCAAAAAAAATGTCTTTAGAACGCCCTTGCCTCGCTTATGCTTCCAGCTTGGCTGTCGACTATGGGAAAAGGTGTACGATACTTGACAAAAATGATGCTTCGCCTAAATTGGAAAAAACGTTCGCTGACGTTCTTGATAACACGAGTAGTGTTTCAATAGATTGGTTCTCCATTGTGATCCAATTGCTATGTACATCGTGTTGTAAACGCGACGACAAAACCGATGCGATCACTTCCATTGAAATGCTTGCAAAAATTTCAAAAATTCCAAGCAGCGTGTTTGTTTGGCCTTCGCTTGCAAATTTACGATGCAAGGCTACGAATGAAATCTCTCCCTTGTTGACCGTGTCGCACCTGGTTACATTCATTCTAGAGGAGGAGAATCCCGAGATTTTAGCAGTGATAAAAATTAATGGGCTATCTCTAAATGCAATACTGTCTACGTGGATCTCGCAATGTTTTCTGAATTTTTTAGAGTGGACAGATATTTTGCAATATATATATGTGTCCTTATTTCTACGCATGGATTACCAAGTATACTTTGTAGTTGTGTTGTTTGAAAATTTGTCACAGTCAATTAAAGGACATGCTTGGCGTTTCATGATGACCGAGATATTGTTGCAAAACCCACTTTACACCACGTTCGATATAGTATCTTCGTACCCGAGGATGCAATGTCTTCAAGAAAAGTATGGTGATTTTGTCGTGGCAGAAATGTCGAAAATTGTAAATGAGTAATATCGTGTATTAAATGTTTTTAAAAACATTGCATTTTATGCTCTTTTTCAAGAAGCAATTTAAAATAAAAAATTAGTGTAAATTAGAAGAGGTGTAGAGATGTCTTTTTTTCTCAAACTTCAGTCATTTCACCATACCTCGCTCGGAACATATCCATCAATTTCACGACGGATTGCTTGCTTACTCTGGGGCAAAAATTATTTTAAGAGTGCCAGTATCATCGCTTTTACGTGAAGCGTTTTTAATATTTTGTGGTAAGGGTGGGATTTCATCACCCTTACGAACTGATGCTTTATGATTAATATCAATTTTTACATGTTGAGGTTTGCGATTTGTGGCATGCGTTTTCTGTTTAAGTTTTCGCTTCACATTATGCCTTATTTTTGAAGCCGGGCAATAAAACTCTTGTTTCTTATTATTACTTACACATGCATCTTCCGCTTCCATAATAGGAATAACAAACTCAAAAGTACGACGCCTGCGTCTGCGACGTTGTCGTTGATTAACAATTTCATGTTCTGGACATTTATTCTTAGTTTTAGGACGTGTTGACAGCCGTGAGTCAGAGTCCTTTCCTCGTCTATCACGTGTCTTCCTGTGGCTCTTCCGTAACCGTTTAGCTTGCCGGTCAGCGGTTGCCTCACGAGGTTGCAAATAGAGTGGGGCAAAATACATAACGAAAACGAGCACAAAAAGCTCCACGCATGAACAATATATCCAGTCATGATAATCAAAAACATATGGACGTTGTATGTACAAGGAACAAAAAGCGACAATTACAAAAATACCGTGTGGGATGGTCGCCAGTAGGGACAAAAACAAGCGGCCTAAGCTGTCGTCTGAGACTGTTGCTCTTTTCTGGCGTTTCCTGCCTACTTTCCCTTTTTTTGTTCCGTCATCTTTATTAAGATTATAAATACAATGTAATCGATCTAATCGCGGAAATCCGACAAATACCAACAAAAATGGCCCAATGGCTATTTGTAAAACACTAAGCACCAGTTGTGCAAGCAAGGCGACATAAACGCCAGTTCTCATGGTAGTGCTTCACGGCGAAAAAGTTATATTTTGACGTGTCGAGCGCCTAATTCATTCGTTTCTATACATTTGTGAATTGAGTTATATTTTACCTGAATTTAATTTATGCCGTGCAATATTTGCTTGAAGATGATAATATGTGAAGAAAAGCAGAAGAGACATGCAACGGAGGCTTTTCGTTTGAACAAAAGGTCTTGTTTCAGCTGTTGCCGCTTAGTAGTTTTATTATTTTTATCATACTCTATTTTCGTTATATTTGTTGTTGTATATAATTAAATTTTTTTTTTGTAAACAACAATATTATGATGATGAGATGAAGAAAGATTATAACAAAAAACCAACAACCTTCTTCTTTTTTAACTTTTTTTTACTACTACTACTACTACTGCTACGTGAATATCAGTCGTCCATCATTCATGGTGTAATATCATCATTTCATTGCTTGAAATCGAATAGTAGATACGGAGTAGTCGAAAAATCAATTAAAAAAAGGAAGGACGCGAAGAAACAACGAGCAACAGCAAGGGAAACAAAAAAAAAAGAGAAGTCAAATAAAAAGGCCCTAGGAAAAGCGCGTATTTTAATAGTATCCTCACGCACATTTTGTTGCTGATTGAGTCTGGAAATTTCGTTGCAAGTACAAGTGTGCTCGCGCCCCTGTACTGTACCGCAAATCGTACGTGGGCCGAGGATCTTTGATCGCAGCGTGTGCCCGAACGTACCAGGATCCAAAGTACACCATAGGCATACCACCGCTCCCTTTTTCATGACCGTGTGCGTAAGGGCTGGGAAAACTAAGGATCCAGGGAAAACTTGTAACCACCCATGCTCCGCCGTTGTTTGGGACTGACGGCCAATACTGAAATATTGGGACTGCCGTTAGTTCAGTTGGCTTTGTGTGCTTGTAAACAATTAAGTGGAGAATGGGACAGTTGCACACGAAGGAAAAAAAAACCGTGCAGCATAAAGTATAACTAAATTTTATATTAGTCGAAATTAGTACTTTATATATATATATGGGAAAATACGGGGCGCACAATGATCTTATCCTTAAATTTGTGTTTACTACTGGGTGGGTAGACTTAATGCCGCAAAGAAGCCAATCAAAGTTTCAAGACAGCTAAAGCTAAATTATATTGAGTATGTACTCGCGTACATCGGCCTTGTTCGCAATATAAAGTTATGTAATTATTAATATACTGTATGCAAGTATTATTATATACAGGTATGTGTATTAATAATATTATTAATTATTATTTATTTATATTTATTATTATTATTATATATATTCAACAATTTATATTTATTTCAAATAAATTATTATTTTTTATTTTTTATTACACAATTATTATTATTTTTTTGTTGTGTTTGATATATAATAATTGAAATAGTAGTAATAATTATTATAATAAATTTTATTATTATTTATCATATTATTTTTTTATTATTATTATTATATTAATTTACTAATTCTTCTTATTCTTCTTTTTTTTTTCTGTTTCTTTCGCCCACCTCAGTGCAAGCCAACACATCTACATAATCTCAACATCATTTTATTTCTGTAGCTACTTTCCGCTTTATCAGCATGGCAGCTTCCGAATCTGTTGCAAAAACCAGTGCGTCTTTTAAGCGCTGGGAAAAAGTTCGATCGCTATTTGGGCTAAAAAATGCCTTGCGCCGAATTGCACCAGATACCATTGCAACAGTTAGTTACCAAACCTTACGTACACTATTTGACTCCTTAGAGACAGCAGAAGACGACGAAATCCACGAGTTTGCATCCTGTCTGAAGCAGTACGTGCCCTCCTTCTTACCAGATATACCATTAGAAAATTTTATAGCAATTTGCAGAGGACTAGAGCTTGTTCGTTTTGAACCCGGTGAAACTGTTGTGTCTCTTGGGGAAGTTCCGGACGCGTGGTACTTTATTGTATCTGGTACGTTAGACGTATTTAGAAACGACGAAGATGCAAAACTTGGAAAAAACAAGCTAGCTGCAAAAAAATTCGGCAGCCACTTTGGAGAAATGGCTTTTTTTTCTAATGCTAAACGGCGTACCGCTACCATAACTAGTGACAAGCGCTCCCGCAGCGTTGTGCTTAAAGTGAGAAAATTTAAGTACGAAAAATATATTATGTCCTTGCATAAGGACGAGGCAAAAGTAATGGAAAGGAGAGCGTTTTTTAAAAAATGCCAAATGCTACAGAGTTTAAGCCCAAGTGCTATGATACAGCTCTCCTACACTGTTACGGAACATAAGTATGAGCCATTCACTCAAATTCGTAAACAGGGAGAAGATTTACATTGTATTTTTGCTATTGTTTCAGGAAGTTTAACGTTGGTGCACAAATTTCCCGGCAACTCAGCCCCAGATGTCACATTGGCTACCCTTGGGGCGACGCATTTACTTGGTTTTGTTGACTTTTTCAGCTGCAGGGCTTTAGATCCCTTATCAAGACCACACCATCGTTGTGCAATTACAACAGGTCAGGATGGAGCATATGTATACAAAATAAGCAGTCTGTCATTCTCAAATGTAATCTTGGCTAAGCTTGAGAGTGAATTTGTAGAAGTAGCAAAAATTAGGAAAAGCTTCGAAGTAATGAGAATAAGCAATGCCATTAAACATCCAGATGTTCGGGTCGATGTAACCATGGGTATGTTAAAGGCTTATGGGTATGTCGGCACACGGGCTATCGAAGTTTTGAAGGAGACAAAGTCTTCAGCACTTGAAAAGGAGTCGAAAAAACACATTTTTAAACGTGCTGCAGAGGCAAGGGAAGTTCATAAGCATGCGATAAGTATGTTGAACGACAACAAAAATGGCATGAATGAAGACATAGCGAAGGAACTTCGATATGCTTCAATAATGTATAAAGAAGCAAGTAAGATGGCATTAAAAGATAACATGGTAAGGCAAAGTTCCATTGCTGAAAAATTGTCTAGGCACTGCATGTTACCTGTCCATAGACATACCTACAAAGAATTCATGTTAAAGCAAAAGGAAACACATGTCAAGTTTGAAGATATAATGTCCCGATTGGAATTTGATAAAACAAACTTAGAGAATTTGATGAAATTAGATAGTATTTGTCGACCGCAGCTAATATTCTGGAAACGGCTACATTCGTTTTGCTTTTACCATCATTTGGTCCCAGAGAGTGACAATTGTGTTTCGAATTTGAAGTTGTTAGCCAATGCATTGAAAAAAATCAACATTTATAGAGCAAAACTGAAAGAAAGTAAACAAAAAATATCTATGCTAAAGCCGCAGTCGAATTTGCGAAGTATTAACAGTGGTATGCATACTCCATACAACAAAGGAAGCAAAAATCAGAATTTAAGTGTCGTAACGCCACAACACGTTTCAGGACATAAGTCACTACATGGAAAATCAGATCAAACCCCGTTAGATGTGTTTAACCTTGTAAAGAGAACGCACGCAAAGTTGATCCCACGCCCTCCGCAACAAAAGATTTCTACCAATAATAAAAAACTGTTTTCAAAACGTCTCCTAAAGATCAACCAGGGTATTACATCATCTATGGAGTTGGACGAGAAGAACATGCTTAAAGGGCATAATCCAGCAAGCATTTTGAAAATTCGGGAGTCCCGAATCAAGAGTAGTAGGTTAAGCCACCCGAACAACTGGTACTAAGGATTCGCATATTTCAGTGTTTTGAGGTCAGTAAAATACGTAGCCGATCTACTGAATAAACGTAAAGAATCCAAAATCAAACTTTGGGTATTATAGAGTGTAAAAGAATTTCTTTTGCCCATTTTTGATTTTTAAAAAATTTTATCTTTTGTAATACAAACAATTTTTGAGTCTCAAAACATGGACAAATCGTACAATTTTCCTCTAGTCTTTTTCCTTATTTCAACTGCGCCACGTTTTATCTCTAGATCTGCAATCAACTTTGCGTCTGCCTCGGTTTCCTTGGTGTATAATCTAAAAGTCGAGGCGGGGGTTGTTATCCATTTATTTTTATTTTCCTCGATCAGTCCACTCAAGCTCGTCTCTTCGTTTTCAATTACGCTTTTTTCGGGCTTTACGTTATGCCTGTAAATATCATCTGTTGAGATTTTTCGCCCTTCTGTATCACACAAGCTATAATAAACGCATTGCCCTTTTTCTTCATCTTCATCAAGCTCTTTGGATAGTTTCTTCCACTTTGCATACTCTAGTCTTTTCTTTCTTTGTAGTTCTTTAACCTCAGCTTCAATAACATCCCTTAAATCTTCGTCTAGCTCCGGATCTTCTAATTGCTTCTTAACAGCCGATATATTTTCATTTGTCTTCATCATTTGATCTTCTGTTTTTTCTAAAGCTTTTCGAAGTTGTACGTAGTGGGGTACAATTTTGCTTCTAATAGGTACGAAACCCAAGTTCCCATCAAACTGCTCCATTTCTATGTGGAACCCCTTGGAACCGTCTTCTCTTGTGTGCAAACCACCAGGTGGTAAATACACACTAGAGAATAAAAAATCTTCTTGCTGTAACAGCCTGGGGTAATCCTCTGGTCGGACATATTCAGCTATTTTTTCTGCCACAGACTTGGTTTTAAGCTTTTGCTCTGATTCAATTGCCACTACATCGGCCTCCGCTTGGACCTCTATTCCCTTCTCTTCATCGTCTCCCACAACGTTTTCAGCCCCTTGTTGCGTTTCCTCTTGGATTGGCTCAGTTGGAATGTTTTCTTCAGTGCCTTCCACGGACATTTAACAAACTAGTCTAAACTCTAAGATTATTTTTTGAAACTGAACAGCTAGGACAGCTATATAGAGAAATCATTTCAAACAAAACAAGAGTGATGTTCCCCCCGAGTTACTGCACTAACACTGTTGGCAACCAACAATTATTATAATAAAATAATTTAAAAAAATAATAATAATAATAATATAAAAATATATATATAATTATTAATAATATTATATAATAATAATAATAATACACACAAGAAAAAAGCAAAGAGAAGAAGAAGAAGTTGTGGTGTGGTGTGTGTTTTTTTTTTATATACATAAAAAAAAATAATATTATAATGTGTAACGGCTCCGTTGTTAGTTATAAGTAGTAATATAGTGTAAGTGCTCTTTGTTGTTTGTCTCTACTTTTTTTAATAATTAATAATAATAATAAATATTATAATAATCCTTTTTTTTTCTTCTAAAATAAATATATTATTGTTGTTTGTATGCATGATGCACGACGACAGTAGTATTTCTTTACTCCTACCTTCCTGTGATAATTTTTTTATATACTTAATAAATACTACTACACAACAATCGATATCCATTATTATAAATACTGTAATAAATTAATCGTACTGCTGTATTCAGTATATATATGTAATTTTAATATCCAAATTAAGACACTACAATAACAAAAAACACTGCCAACATTATCAAACCCAGAAAATGTTTTAACATAATATTTCGTGAAATTCTCCATTCACGCACGTACTTTTTGCCTCTAAAAGCCGCCGATACGTTTATTTAGAGATTTTAATACTCCTTTCCTATATTTTTTTACATAATTCTGGTGTCTTTTTCCGGCAGTTAGTGGTGACATTTCAATTTTTTCTTGCTTGTTAACATGATTTTCATATGACGTGGAGACTTGATTTCCGCTTTCGACAGAAAAACTAACAGCATGGGTTGAAGGGACAGTATGACTTTTGGTAGGAGACGATCGCTTTTTCGGTGACAGTTTTTTCGTTTTGGACGGTGATGGGGATTTATGAGGGCTAACCTTGGCTTTCAAGAATTTCAAGTTCGACCTTGCAGCACGTACTAAGTGAGGGTTTTCCTGTAGATTTTTTTGAATGGCTGCCGGCGTCTGGGAAATCAGTTCTTCATGCTGTTGGCTTAGTTGGAAACGGAGGCTTTTCAGCTCATCAGTAATCTGCCCCGTTGCAGTTACAAACTCGGTTCGTAATAGCTCTGCCTCTAACCCGTTTAGTGTTTCTAACCTTTTCAATTCCTCTATTGCTAAAGTTTGGTCAAACTGCCCGTGACTCGAAGTATCTACGTTCTTGATATTGGTTCTAGTCTTTGTGTTTTCAAAGATTTTTTCCATGGCATTCGTAAAATCTATAAAATTATCTTTTGTTTTTTCCATTGCCATTGTCCGCTCATCCCAGTAGGGAAGTTCTATGGAGCGATCTACGCCGTATTTAAATTTGCTCGTTGGTGATAATTTCCTATTCAAATAAGAATTCGGTTGAAGGTGGCTTTTCATAGAGTCATAACTCTTGTGATCTAACACCTTTTTTCTTGCACTGATACTTGCGTTGTGCAATATCTTACCTCGGCCATTTGGTGGTGGGTTAGGACGCCGCTTGCCCGATAAAGATGCGATACTAGAAAATGGCAAGTGCTTGGTCTTTGGCGATTTGTTGTGGGATATATGCCCAGTCGCAAGAACCGTTTTGGGGGCACTTGCACCTGCACCAACCTTTGACAGCCAATAGCGACCGTTGGCATCGTTTCTTGTCACCAATTCGGGTTGAAATGTGCATTCTTTGGCACCTTTTGGCTTTTGCAGACTCAGCTTGTGCTTGGAATCCCTTTCTTTTTGGGCCTTCAAACCTGTCGCATACAATCTGTCGAAGCCGCTGTACTGTGAAAGGCATCGCATTGGGATAATGCCTTCCACATCTCTAAATATTATGCGACACCAATACTTAGATCCACCTACTCGCTTTTCTACTATTGTTACTATATCGCCAGCGTCAACGTTTAGTGGGACCATACATTTTTCATTTTTAAACTCCTCCAACAAGTGCTTCTCCTTTTCAGTAATTACAGACCAACGTTTGGAAACAGTCTCATCGTGAGTAGAACGCGCGTTTTTCTTTACTCGCCGATGGCGATTAATGCTAGGTTGAAATGTGCAATCAGCAACTGACTTCCTATTTAACTCATCTTGACGCTTTTTAAATTCCATATCGCGTTTTTTTAGCGTAGAGCCATGTGACTCGTACAAGTCGTTTAGTCTTCTCATATCTGCATAGTGCCGTGATTTAGCAACTTTGTTCTGTCCTTCAGAAATAGAACTTTTCCCTTTTGGTGGCGGCCGAGGCCTCAGCTTCCTGGTATGCACTGGCATGGTAAATACCGGGCGCAAAAATCTTTTGGGGGAATTGAATGGGCTTGCCCCGGGGTGCTTTAAAATTCAGGCGGTGCTCGCTACTCGCTTTTGCGATGTGCGTGTTGCCTCAACACGATTGTAACACTATGTAATATCGTAATATTATTGATAACACATACAACAATAACAACAAAAAAAACAACAAACAACAGCAATTAAACTACTTTCTTCAATATTTTTTTATAGGACGAGTGCAGTATAATATAATACTTTTATACAACAAACGTAAACACATGAATGAAGAAGACAACAACAAAACAACAAAACCAAGCACAAGCAGCATTTCTCCTTTTTTGTAACAACCAACAACAAAAAAAGAAAATCCTTGCTGCGCCGCCGTCGTGGCTCTCTAACAACAGGGAGAGAATAAAAGGAGACAATTTGGGAAGAGGAGAAGGCTTGTAACGAGTTGATGAGCAGGTAAGACAGCGATTCGTGAAGTAGAGAGATGGCAATAACAAAACAAATGAGTCGAGCAACTCTGGAAAAAAGACTGTTAATAAAGCAAGAGAAACCTCTCCTGATAGTAAAAGACTATTGCTGAGGGGGAAGGTCATAATAACGCTATGAGCCTGGAACGTTTCTCTCCTAGGGAGAATGGAACCCATATAAGTATAGAAAACAATAGCCTAAATATTTTTACAATGTTCCGGATTCTACAACTACACAAAATGGGCGAGTTGATGATGATGATTACTTTCCCTTGCTGATGTTGCTGATAAAATGGGGGGGTGTCTGGCGATTGTGGAATAAAAATGATGTTCCTCTATTTACGCTTCCTCAGTCCACAAGAAGGTGGCAACATTCCACAGCTCGACACGATAATTGCCAACTCCGAATGCCATTTATGTCTTGTGAGAGGATGGCGCCAGTTTTTGTCTTGTTTCATGTTTTTGTATCATATCTTCTACTTGCTACCAACATTGGAGTACTGGCTACGGCGCCAAAGGAAAAAGAAGTAGACGATATGAAGGAAAGCCGGGAGCGTGGAGCTGCAACAGCGCGTGCATTTCGTAATGGTGGTTGTTGCCAAATTTGTGAAACTAAGTTTTATCGCGAGTTAGCATTTCTAGAAGTTAGTGAAGATCAAAAACTGGAGACAGTATCTAGATTTCATACGTGGAATTCCTATGGTTCGCCAGTTGATAGTTTTCACAAACCTGTGCTGCACGAGGAACTTCAGCGCCTCTTCAAGCCTGCAAAAAACACGTTGGCAGATTTGCAAAGTGGAAGAAACTATCCAAAGAGCTTGATGAAGATGAAGAAAAAGGGCAA
>LT658729.1:0-15659 GCA_900128575.1 Stramenopiles sp. TOSAG41-1
GGGAGTTCTTAATCTGCCAAATATTGAAGTCTATGAGGCAGATACATATAAAAAACAGGCAGATACAGATACCAGAAGAAGTGGCAGCAAACGAAAGAGGAAAAGTGCAATGCCAATAATACATTATTATCCAAATCCAATAACTAGGAGATCACAAGAAGCGAAGGATTTTGCTACATGAAGCAAAAATTCATACCACTACTGACACCGTTGATTTCTTCTTGCTTGAGCGTCTGCGTCTGCAGCTGCTCCTCTTCTTGCTGGACTTCTTCTTGCTGAAGCGTCTGCGGCGGCGGCGGCGGCGGCTCTTCTTCTTGCTGGACCTCTTCTTGCTGGAGCGTCTGCGTCTGCGGCGGCGGCGGCCCTTGCCAACTTGCAGCTGTCCTCCCACACAAGAATGCTCAGAATTTGCCATTGGAAAGAGGTTATTTTACCTTCAATAGAAGCATTAGTAGGAGATGGTGGAGCATTACAGGGGTTTAAAGTGAAATTGCAGGATGACGGAGCCGGGTGTATTGGTTTAATCAAATAAATTGTTACTTAAAGTTCGAAAACTTTTGTGGTATATGTTTGATGCTGTTGCTTTTAAATTTGTGAAGATTGTTTTCCATCTTCCACCCTGATTTGACGCATCACTGATCACCTTATTGTTTTGTGAATTTCTTGTCGTATCTGCAGAGCCCAGATGAACCTCCAGTTCTTCTTACCTCCCTCCCATCCCTGGGAAGGGATGTGTCAATTTGACTGTAAATTGTTTCAGCAGCAGGCATCATGAAATATGTCTCTAGCTGCATGTCATCATCCACGGTCATGGCAACTTTAGATGCTTTCTCCATTTCTATGATACCAATTTTTTTCCTTTTCTTCAACTGGAAATGGGCAATTCCTCGTGGAATGCGGCTCCTGGCTGTACTCCGCAAGCAATTTTGGATCATTCCTACAATTAGCGCAATACGGGGATTCCGAAGTTGATTTAGGCGCTTTGTTCTTTTCCTTTTCATCTTATAACTATCGTTGACAGTAACAAACCAAAAGATCTTAGCAATGTTTGGATAGTCCATCAGAGTGAGACTGAACCCGCACTGCTTGCAGTATCTGAATTATGTCAGAAGTTGCAAATGAATGTACTGTTCAACGACGAAGGTGTCTACATTCTACACAAGACAGATCCCGAAAGTTACACACTGGGAGCAAAAATAGGAAGCCTCAGAAATGGACTATACTATGTGTATGATACCTTCCTGATAAACCACGCAACGTGTCATTCTACAAAATTGAAGATGTTTCAAGAATTCACAAAGAAGAAGAACATGGTCCTTACCAAACAGCAATTGCATGAGCAATCTTGGTCATATCGCACAAACTCATACGCACCGCTACTTGTTTTGTAAAATATATATGGACGACTGGATAGTCTATTCCAAGAAAACATTCAAGAAACCGACGGAGACCATGGAACAGTTACACCTACAGCAAATCAAAACACTACTATTCAGATTTTCAGAGAGAGGAGCGTCACTCAAAGCGTCGAAAACCAAATTCTTACAGACGAAAATAAGTATTCTCAGAAAAAAGCTACCAGGTCCGCGAAAAAAAAGGAGTATTTCGCAATCTGGGTTTTTACATGAACATACTTCAGCCTACGAAGGATATAAACGAAAAATATTTCCAAAACGATGTATTTGCTGCGCGTAGAAGACGGAAAATTCTATATGAAAGATAATAACAAAAAGTTACGGAGAAGTGAAAAGAAACTACTTACGCCATTAAGTAGTTCAAGAAAACAGCCAAGAGATATAAACGCCCATCCGAAGAGTTGAAACGGCTATATAGCCAGTCACACAGAATCAAATCTGGCGGACTGTAGCATTCGCAGCGAACGAAGTCATCCGGGCTTGTCAACCAGCGAAGATGGCGAATGGCGTAGCGCAGCTGTCGGAACGACGTGCGAAATGCATGGGGAACGCTCTAGAGGATGCCTTGAATCTCCTTAACTCGCAGATTAAGTTCACCAATCTTCGCGCCACCGTTCTTACCCCACTTTTGAAATGCAAGGCGTGTATGAAACAGTCTTACATAATGCGATAAAGTATCGATGACACGCTCACCACACCAACTTAATCTCACTTTTTTTTGAGCTTCATAGTCAACTTCTGAAGTATACCAAGACTCTATGTTCTCAATAAAACTTGCGTCTTCACACTTTGTCGCAAAGACGTTTAACTCTTCCTCAGACATTAAAAGCAATTCCTGGCTTTGACAGAACGCTTCCTCATCAAAAGAATGTTTTGGTGGAACTAAAGCACACTTACACCGCCCCGGCCTGCAGGTTCCGTAGTCATTGCGTCTTTGGCAACACGCTCCTGCCGAAATGTACGATACGTCGTTTACTACGACCTTATCAAAATCTTCTGGAAATTCTACTCCCACTGGATCGTACAAGAATTGATTCATTGGCATGTTCGGCGGGATTACGTAGGGTTCAACGAATCTTCCGAAGGTTTGTTGTAGTCTTTCTTCCGCTTCAGTCAGCTCAGCAGGCGATGTCAAAGGGTCCCATCCTAAAAGATGCGATTACGGTCTTGAACAAGTTGCTCTTTTTCATTTTGAAGTTCTTCAGTTTCTTGTGTGTTTCCAAGTCTCATTGTTGTAAATACAGTCTTTGCTATCCTTTTTTTTATATGAATCGTTCCATTGAACTGCAAAGTAGACAGTCTATGCGATTCTTCTCCTCCAACGTAACGCTGTAATGAACTTGACCCTCCTTTGCCAATAGTCGTGATACCACCGCTTCTATATCTTTTTGATTAAAGAAAGCTGTCAATTTTTTCATATTCCACGTGAAACCACTCATAAAGTTCAATCTCTTTTCGACGGCATTGTGTGCTGTTGCCAAGCCGCATTTAAGAACACATGCTTTACAACCTTCTAAAGCTTTCGTTACAAACTTTGCCATTGAGTACTCATCCTCCTCCTCGTTTTGTTGAAACAACTTTCTCCACTCCTGTTCCCAGTAGGGTTAGCCGCTGTAATGCCCGAGATGGGTCTAATCCCATGTATTACTTGTATACAATGATGACTTTTTCCCCCTCTTTCTTTTTACTCCAATAAACTTGCACTGAAAACAGAGTCAAACTGGTCTTTTGCTACCTCTATTTGTTGAGATTGAGACCCCGTATCTCCTGTCCTCCGGCATCACGCTCTTGGACTTTTCCATGTTGCAATTGAATGGAGTGTGCCCCCCAGCCTTCATACCATAGGGAGGATCACTGATCACCACATGCGCCACTCCTCCACGGCTTCGCTGCTCAAGCGCTGCAAGCGCCTATAGTATTCTTCCTAGCTTGCTATGCCTTTTTAAATAATTTGCCTGCAGCCTTACACACGTTGTAAAGCATTTTTTTTGTTGGATTCTTTCTTTTGAATCTTCTTTTGAAGCTGCCCTCTCTTTTGAATCTTATCATCATTTGCTTTTGCAAGAAAAAAACTTACACTCCCTTTTGCCTTTGAACAGGGTTGGGTGTAAACAATACAGATGAAGATTTACATGATAATACATTGTGCATATAAATTTAAGGAAAGTGGGCCAAATTTATCAAATTTTAGTAGATGACCAAAATGTTCTTCGGCTAAGATAAATTCGCCGCCTGATGATATCGAGTATTATAATTATTACTTTCAGAGTAATAAATAATAATAATAATAAGAAGAAAATAATAAATAATAATAATAATCATCATCTTCTCTTACCTTTCTTTATTTTACTACTACTAACTCTAAAACAACTACTACTACTACTAAATCTAAATCTAAATCTGGTGGGTGAAAATGGAATCATTCCACGGGCCCGGTACACCGTACACCGGTTGGGCAATAGGAATCGCATAACCATGTCCCGAGCGTTGATGGCGTCGAGCCTCTTAATACGCCGCTTTACGTCTGCGGCAGCGAGATGGAAGGGCCCTGTCAAAGGACCGTCACCAAACCCAGATTACGCCCCCGGTGACAAAACCACTAGCCCTTTCCCAAACGCTGACAGCGATTTTCAACATTTTGACGTTGCAAGCGAGGAAAACAAAAGCGTGTTTTATAAACTGTTAATATCGGCCGTTGCTCCTCGGCCAATTGCATTTATATCTACAAAAAGTAAAGATGGTATCTGTAACTTGAGCCCCTACAGCTTCTTCAACGCCATGGGATACGATCCACCAACCCTCGTCTTCAGCTGTCTTGCAAGAAGAAACGAGACTGGGGAGTCGGATACGTTGAGAAATTTACGTGAGACAGAAACGTGTGTCGTCAACATCATTAGCGACTGGTTTGTTGAGGCGAGCAATCATACGTGTGGTGCATATGAGCCCGAAGTAGACGAAATACCGCTCAGTGGTCTTTCTGTCCTTCCATCCACCAAAATAGATGTCCCTAGGATTAAAGAGAGTGCGGTGCACATGGAGTGCAAGTTGCACCATATGCTTCCAATGCGGAACGGCGCTGGGAAAGTGACACAGACGATATGCGTGCTTGAAGTGCTTGCATTCCATATCAATAAGGGTGTTTACAACCCTGAAATGGGGGCAGTAGATACAATGCGGTTGAAACCGATTGCAAGATTAGGAGGTGACGCCTACGCATCTATTGGTAATGTCTTTGACATTGCGCGTCCGAACAAAGACGGCTCACCAGGTAAATTAAGATTTGGCTAATAGAACCAGGATGAGAGATATTACTCTCGCGTAATATTTTATATATAATACGCGCTCAAAGTAAAAACAAAAATGTTAAAGCTGCATATAAACACCCTTCGCTAGCTATTGTATTCGAACGCCTTTAGCCGCTCCTCTCGAACGGTCGTGTCAAGCGATGGACTTTTTCTCTTTCGCTGGTTTTGTAAAAAATATTCTAAATCTAAATTTTCCAGGAAAGATCCAATTGCACCAAGGTGACCTTCATGCCACAAAAAATTGGCTTGTACGCTGTGTCCGCGACTCGAACTTTCAGACCATCGTTTAGTTGCGTATGCTAGGGTACGGGTTGCTATAGGATTCATTCGCAAAAAGTTTCCAGTGAAAATAACGCGTGGGCATCCATAAATGACGGCGTTCAAAAGTGCAATTTGTGCAATGTTTTGTGTGATCATTACAACCAAAGCGCGGCAAAGATCTGCGTTTGCTGGTGGAGGCGACGTTGCTGCAGTGTCGCCATTTTTTTCCTTATCATTTTCTTTGTGGTTTGAAAGTGTAGAACCACCAACTTTGCCGAAAAAACTTGCCGTAAAATCGCCGGGCAGTTCCAACCCATAGCGCCCACCATAAATGTCCTTGACAAGCATATTCACTGTGGTCTCGTCGCCAACGGCGGCTTCCTCCATGCACTCGTTGAAACTCTTAAGTTTCGTTAATAATTTTGCCAAGCCAAAGAACGTGCCACCCCCTAATGCTGTGCCGCTGACCCGTTTGTAATTGTTCTCGTCAACCACATGTAATATGGAAACACCACTGCCAATGTTACAGAGCATGTATGGATAAATCTGTTGACCACCTAAATCCAACGGGACGCGCTTGACACTAGACGCCGTATGTTTCGTATCCAAACCTTCCAGCTGATAGATTTCTTGAGGATTTTGAGACACTAAAAAGCTTAATGCCTTGACAATGGTGCCTAGCTCATCCAATGGAATTATATCTATGCCAATAATGTCTTTAAACTCCGATTTAAACTTTTGTGCGCCACCGCCCGTCGCGTACAATTTGGTAATGTACTTATTTAACCCGCGCGCTTTGATAAGCTCAATGGCACCTTGCATGTGGCTTGTTTCGAAAGATACAAAATGAAAACGACCACCAAGTGCAGAACTCTGAAAAGACAATTGTTTTTCCTTCCTACCAGTCTCGCCAAAACTATCTTGTTGATTCACATAGCCTGTTAAGTGTTTCAGGGCATTGTACTTCGTCTCGTCAGGTTCAAAAATGACCAATTTAGCCAGCGAGCCGCCAATATCGATACCAAGCGCAGTTCCTACGTCAAAATTTCTCCCAGCATCCATAGTACCACTATAGGATCGTACTCGGTTCAATGCAGATGGTCCTGTAAGATTCATTGGCATAGAAATGTCTGCAGGCAAATCAATATCGACAGCTCCACCAGCGCCATGTCTTTTTAAGAAGAGGGATACAGCTTTACAAAGTTCTGCTTTACCAGCCTCACTAGCACAGTCGCTGTTATTAGCAAACACAACGTGCTTGATCTTATCGGATGGAGCCTCAAAGTTCTTGTCGTTATCATTGCACCACTGTAATGAGGCTGCCATAGAACCAGGAAGCAGTGGTCGGCTCTCATCAGAACGTTCTTTCAGCCATTTGACCCGACTCTTTATGGGTGCCTGTACCCACCAAAACTGGACGAAAGGGAACCGCTTCAGAATCTGCAGCCTATGTTTGTTCTTGAACGTCGCTTGTGCTACTACCACAGGAGATTTTTCTCCAGCCAGCCGCTGATCAATCTTGTCGCAGATTAGAGAATAGTACACATCGCGCTGAGCATCGCTGAATCCATGACCCTCTTTCAACGCCTGCACCATGTCCCTGGGCAACCACTCGTCGGCATCATAGAATCGAAAGCCAAATTTTACCTCGAGGAGCCTTCCAATGTACGTTTTCCCTGTGGCCGGCAACCCAAATAAATAATACAATGCCGGGTGGTTTGACTGTTGCGTTTCGGTGGATAGTGACGCCATGTCAAAGGCGGGATCCGACGTCTTGAAGCAGAGGATAGGTATATCCATCAAGGTTTGAGGCGCGGCCGTCATCGAACCATCTCATCAACGCAAAACAATAATTAGTCTTCTTCTTCTTTCGTTCTCTTCTTCTCTCCTTCTTGTTGTTTTCTGTAGAGTACTACTACTTTTTATACTAATAAAAATAATACTCCTATAATAATAATAAATATGAACGAAATATGATGACGAAATAATATAATGAATCAAGAAAAAAGGATTATTTTGATTTAGTAGATTGTTACATTATTATTTATTATATTATTATTTATTATTATTACACTAACACATTACACATAATAAAAAATAAAGATACATAAATATAATAGGAAGTGTTTATAGTAAAGTATAATACAGTGGTATAGTAATAATAATAGTAACATTCTTCATCATTCTTCTTCTTCACATTATCATCATATCATTCATCTCTTACTCTCTCCGTTATATGTGTAATTATAATAATGTGTATCATAATTCATAATAAATTCATCTCATAAAAAAATATATATACTGTATATGTATATAATAATCGATTGTGTAAAATATTATAATAGGATATTATAGAAGATATAATATAATAGGAGTTAAAGTGTAGTATAGTAAGTAATGAATAATTAATATAAAAAAAAAAGATACATTTTTTTGATTTTGTTGTTGTATAGCAGTAGTTTTATTAGTAGTAGTATTATTAGTACAGAGTAAAGAGTAGCAGCAGATGATGATTGATGAATGATGATGGTGTCGGTGTCGGCATATTATCTTGGCTGCTGGCACCTGAAGAAGGAGAAGAAGGACGAACGACATGAGACCCTTCTTGCTTCAAATTTTTCACCCCTTCCACACATATTGGCAGGTTTTGGCAGCAACGAGAGCACGTATACCGGGATGCTTTTCCATGCGTGCGGGGTTAGCGCCGCGCGATTAGGGCGTCAATCGGTCGCCGGTGTGAGCGTTCGAAACTTTGTGAACCAAGCTGTAACGGCGGCGGGGTTGGTTCAGCCGTTGGAGGGTTGCACCGTTGTTGCCTTGGAGCAGGCCGTTGCGGCTCCATTTTCGACGTCTCGCTTGGCTGATGCGGGTGCGCGTGTTATTAAAATAGAGCGTAACGATGATAAAGGAGATTTTGCTCGGGGATACGATAAGTTTGCTGGTGGCTTATCATCGTATTTCATATGGCTTAACCGGGGGAAAGAGTCGGTTCAGTTGGACTTGAAGTCTAAATCTGACTTGAAACTGTTGGACAACATGGTGTCCAAGGCCGACGTGTTCGTACAGAATTTTGCCCCTGGTGCTACAGACCGAATGGGCTTTGGGTCGAAGGAATTGCGAAAGAAATACCCACGCCTCATTACCGTTGATATCAGTGGGTACGGCGACTTGGACGAGTCCAACCCGCTAAAGAATAGAAAGGCGTACGATATGTTGGTGCAGGCGGAAAGTGGACTTTCGGACATAAGTGGTATTCATGGCGAGGCTACAAGGTAAGTATGTTGTAATGTCGTTCGATGCGAAGAAACTAACATTTATCATGTATAACTTGTAGGGTTGGCATATCTATATGCGACATCACTTGTGGCATGTACGCTCACAGTGCCATTTTGGAAGCCTTGGCAAGCAGGGGAATCACGGGTGAGGGCTCATCCATCGAGGTGTCCCTATTCAGTGGCATTGCAGATTGGCTCACGGTACCCCTATCCCATTACGAGCATGACGGAGGTAAGTCCTCTTTTTGCCTTATGCTGAACCGTAATAAAATATGACGCATTATCGCTAACTAACCCCCTTCGGGCTCCAGTTGGTCCACCACAATTAGGGTTGAATCATGCCTCGGTCCATCCCTACGGCGTGTACAATTCGAAGGACAATGACAGGATATTAATAGCAATTCAAAACGAGCGAGAGTTTCAATCATTTTGTGACAATGTACTTGGGGCCCCTGAAATGGCTACAGACGAACGGTTTTCGACCAACGTCAATCGATGTGCGAACCGGCAGGAGTTAGATGGGATTATCCAGAATGTCTTTTCACAACACCACGTTGGTGCCCTGGTGAAACGACTTGAACAGGGCAATATAGCTTTTGCAAATGTCAGCACGATGGAAGGCCTTTCTGAACATGCTGCTTTGACAAGAATCGACGTACGTAGGCTACCATAAGCATAAACAAATGTTGCCATACCCTACTAACATATTTCTTTGCCGCTTCAAGGTACCAACCGAGGATGGCCCCCGCAATGTTGTTGCACCAGCGACACGTTTCAACGGAAAACATCGGGAACTGAGAAAAGTGCCTCGTTTAGGCGAGCACAACGACCTCATAAGGGCAGAGTTTTCTTCATGAGGGCGTATAGAATTAAAATTTTTGAGTATATAAAACGTTTAACAATAAAAGTACATATATATATGTGTTATGCACGGGACGCGAGGATTTTTATATCCCCAACAGAACGGTTTTCTAGCATCTCTTCCGCCTGCGAAGCATCACCGTTGCGACCCAAAAGCAAGTATAGCCAAAAATATTTGAGCTATGTCCATATACAAGCTCAGGGCCGCAAAAACATAATCATCAATTTCAAACTGATACCTATGTTTACCACCGATTATCATCTGGGTGTGATGTACAAGATAGCAGCTAAAGATAATGCCGATGATCGCACTGTAAATCAGTTGATCAAGGTACTGCCCAGCAGAGAGCGGATAGACCCAGCCAAATCCTATCCCAACCCAAAGAACTATGTACAAGTATGCAAAATTTGACGTGAAATCCACTCGAGTTTGAGTGGCAAATAAAATCAGACCAAACGAGGCGGCTACAGTAAAGAGTATTGCGAATACGATTACCATTGTGGTGTAAAATGCGCTGACCATACCTAGAAAAGCACCAAAAAAAAGGGTAAACACGAACAAGGAGACGATGTTATGTGGGTGGGTCCTGGCCAACTTTTGATGACACACCAAATAGCAGTAGATTATCATGGCAATCGTGAAGGGGAAAAACATCAAGTACCAGTATGATCGCAACGATGTAGTCAACGGTTCTATCGTGGAAATAAGACATATGGAAAATGTAAGAAGCAGCTGGATTGTGACTATCCCAAACACTTTCCTTACAAACTGAAGTCGTACTTCCTGGTTGAGCTTGGCTAATACCTTCTCTCCGTCATACTGCTGTCCCGTGTGCTCCTCCTCGACACCAACCTTGCTCGTATTGTACTTTCTCCCGTTGATCGTGCCGAAACACCCCATGGTTTTGGTTGCGTTTGCGTGTTGACGTTGCTGTCAATTTTATCGAGTGACGGTAACGCCTCCGTCAAGTCTATTGCTGCAAACGCACGAAATAATGCATTGCTAAGCATAGGAAGAATGGGTAAATAATAAATAATAATCAAATCGTGCGTCGTCTCCAACAAGGCTCCAAGAAGTACAGACATGTGGTATTGATAGTCTAATTTTCTTTCCTAGGAGGAAAGCTGACCAAATACATTGCGTTCATAGTGCAGCGGAACAACAATATCCCTATACGATTGCGCTCCTGAAGTACCCATCTATCGTAGTTAAAACAATCAAATTACCCTAGATCAATCCGATAAAAGAAGTACGAATATGTGGTAGTGCAATGACACAAGAATCCGCCTAGATGAACCAGAATTTCAAACACATAATAACCCTATTCCTAACTCCCACACACAGACTTGTCGATTCCAAGTGAGAGAGCATTCATTTACATTAGACAACAAAACAATTGCTCTGCTGTTTGTCATGTCAAAAAAACAAATGCTCTGTCATTGTCATGCGCGACATTTTTTGACCATGTCTCCCCCTTTACATAGGATTTTATACTCGAAACAGTATGAACCAACGACGATAACCAGTCATTTCGGCAATTCGGAGCTCCTTCGGCATGTTTGTCATTTGTTTATACCCCTACGCAATTAACGCCTCGGATAGTTACTATAATCACAGCATTAGATACTTAGATCTAGAGTAGCATGGATACAGCACTATACAGCATATAGATAGCATTGCGCGTGATTTGTTACAATGCAATAGCACCTATAAATCTCCACCTAGCATATCGACAGCATTGGCACATGATTTATTAAACGCAGTATAGGATAAACGCTTGGTACGGCATGAAACTGATTACAATGACAAAAATACGTAGGGGATGCATTGATGGGCATAAACTATATACATAAACGAATAGTAATGGGATAGCATTACAAACCTGATCTTAACCCGATCTCGATGGGAATAGCATAGGAATAGCGTGTGGATCCACTACAAGCCATTCAAGTGGCAAGGTGGAAATTACTATGAAAGACAATGGAAATGAGAACACACACAATAACAACAATCGACACCATCAACATAGAAAAGGAGAAAGGGAATATTGGAAGACGTTTATGCGCACGTTCACGTACATCGCCACCTCGACAACACGATCATTGTTGCATTGGAAATCAAGCATCCAAACGGAGAAAAAGCAAACAAAAACAAACATGTCAGACGCACCAAAGAAAAGACGCACCTTCAAGAAGTTCACCTACAGAGGAATTGACTTGGAAACATTGTTGGGACTTAGTACAAATGATTTGCGTGACAAACTAACTGCACGTGCAAGAAGACGGTTCAAACGCGGTGTGCCACCAAAGTACAACCGCCTTGTGCGAAAGTTGCGTGCGTCCAAGAGGGCAGCCGCAGCAGTTGGACCACACGAAATCCCAGCGCCAGTAAAAACTCACTTGCGTGATATGATCATCATGCCAGACATGATTGGTAGTGTAGCAGCTGTATACAACGGAAAACATTTTAACATCGTACCAATCAAGCCAGAAATGGTTGGTAAATACTTGGCTGAATTTTCTATTACTTACAAACCAGTTGGTCACGGTAGACCAGGTATTGGTGCCACCAACTCCAGTCGTTTCATCCCATTGCATTAAGTTGGAGGGTCACATAAAGGATAAATAATAGTTAGATATTCCAAAGCCAATATGATTAGTGCAAGAAAGGATGAAGTGTTCCTACCCTTAGGCAGGAACGGTGAAGCGTGCACACAAGCGTGCCTTGCGAAATACAATATATTCAGATTGTCAAAGTTCAGAAAATGTTGTGCATGTAGAGTGTAATTTGCGAATGCATAAAATGAAGTGTGTACACGTACATTAGGTATTGTCTTGGCTAACATAAATTTGAGAAACAATGCTTATAGTACTTTATACGCCTACACTTATCACTCATCCCTCCCCCTATAGTTTGCACGTATCATATGGAGTCAAACTAAAAATAATGTGTCCCTGATTGTCGATTGACCAAAATATCTGGCATAGAGAACACGTTCAATACCACACTTTAAACTACTGATTGGAATATCGTATGTGGTCAACTATGAACGACATATGCGTACCTAAATAAGTTAGATTCTTCTTTTAAAACACACGTCGTACTCGATCTTTAAACCTTAATCCTCTCCCATCGACAGTCTTCGTATTCCTTTCGCAAGAACTTGGTTATAAAACTTGAGCCGGGAATTCTCTTGCTCCACATTGTGCTTCGAATCCTTTTCTGCGATATCACCAAGTGCATCATCAAGGCTCCGAGGTCGCCTCGTACGTTTGCAGCTTGATCCAGTTGATTTCGAACTATTTACAGAATGCAATAGGTCGGCTGGTATCATGGGCGTGCCATCGACGTGGGTGGCTTCTTTTATCAACAATGGTTTCTTCTCCATAATACTGCTACTGTTGCTGCTANATAAAGCCGAGTCGTCCATTGCTTGTTCAATGTTTTTCAATAACGTCCCACTAGACTTCACACTTATATTGGAGCCGCCTAAGTTCGTACTAGCATCGAGAGTACCGTCAAGTGTGTCGTCAATTGTAATTTCCAATTCGTCTTTCAGCTTACCACTAAGCTCAGCGGCGTAGCGCTGGATTTTGACAGCCAAAGGCGTGTATGCCCCATACGGTGTGAGCTTTGTAAAAGAGTCATCTTTTGACATCTCTTCTCGAGTAAGACTATCCGTGGAATCGTCAAGCGATTTGAAAGGCGATGTCTTTGACTTTGGCGAACCAAACATGTCCATGGGCTCGCTGTTTCGTCGCTTTTTTTTACCCGATGGAGGGCTCTCTAACGCATGTGACATCTTATCTCGTGAGCGAATACCAATCTGGTGTGGTGGTGTTTGCGCCCGTACTAATTGATCGGCACCAATATAACCAATCGCGATATTTGACACTTCTTTGTCAGCCGCGTCAGTCCCCGCCTTTTGATCTTGCAACTTCAATTGGTAGTCGTATTGATCTGATTTCGTGGCAAGTTCTTCCTGCGTCTTCTGCAGCAACGATTCGGTCAATTTATACTCGTCTTTCAACTTCTTTACATGCTGCTTTGAATGGTCCAGCTCCTTGTTTAGCCTTGCAATCTCAGATTCCAGTTCGTAGGTAGTCGATGTAGTCTCGTTTGAGAGCTGCTCGCCTTGTGACATAAGCTGTGTGATTTTATTTTCTTTCGACTCCAGTAGTTCTTTTTGACTTTGCAATGCGGTGCGAAAATACGCCGTAGACTTTTTCTCATCCATCACTTGTTTTTCAAGGACATTAATGTATCTGTAAAAGTTTGTTAGTGGGTAATACTATAAAGGTAAGGCCATGGATGATTTCATACGTACTTTTCTTTGGTAATGTCGTTTGCCTGAGTAAATCTGTCGCTTCGCTTCGGCGCGTCAGTTTGTACCACTAGCTCACGCATTGCAGGCTTGTCGGTCTGCACTTCCCGATCCGCGAACGCCCCTGTTACTGTTTGTGTTACTTCTTCGCATACCTCTACACGTGCTGTTTGCGATGTTGCATTAGAAAACTCCATTTGTACCGTTTGGGACTCAACCGTGTCTTTTTCAGGCGTAACGGTTTGTGCTTCAACATTGCATAGTGCAGGTTTGATATTCGATGTTTGTGTCTTCACACTGCATTTTGGTACTTCTGTTGCAGACTGGCTCTTGAGAGCAGCAATATTCTCTCTCAATCCTTGCAACTCAATCGTTTGTTCTTCAACAGTGTTTTTATGCATAGCAAGTTTCTGTGTGTATGCTTTAACTTTAACAGCATGTCGCGTTGTCAAATTCTCCATCTCCTCTTGGTAATGCAGTGCGTTTTCATGCAACACTTTATCATTGTCTTCAGCTGATTTTTCGACGAAAGCAACGTGTTTTGCATCTTGTATGAGAAGTCGATGGCGATACGCATTTGTTTCTTCTTGTAGCATATTGATTTGCTCCATGTACATTCGAACTTTGTTTCCACTCGATGATTTTAAGGATTCTTCCATCAACAAACCGTCGTTTTCCATCATCTTCACCTGGTCTACCATCTTCATGTAAGCGAGCTGCATATCGGCATACTTTTCGCCCACTTCCTCTCGCTCTGCTTTCAAAATCTCAAGGGTAGATATGGAAGCGACATTTTGGCTTTCTAAGTCTCTGCAAAGCTGTGTTGTTTCTACAAACTTTTTCTTTAGTGAATTGTAGCTTTTGAAATACTCTACATTGACTTGTTTCAATTTAGATTCTAGATCGTTGCATAACATATCCTTTCTTTCAAGTTTTTCGTTCGTCGCATCTCTTAATTTCTGCAAGGCCATTTCTTGGATAGTATCTGCGTTATTTTTGATAGCTCTTAGTTTCTCCTCATACTGACGTTGATCCTCTATACGAACCGATTTTAATTTGGCACACGCATCTTCATTTTGCTGTACTGTATCTTTTAAGTTGGCGATTTGAGTATCTCGCTTCTTAATTTTGGTCGTCAAATTTTGAATTAATGACGCCTTCTCCTCCAAATCGTTTTTGACTTTCGTAATAGATACCTTTACCATTTTTTTCAGATCATCGCAGCATTTACTCTTTTCTTCTAGCTGTGCATTTAATTTTTGTATTGTTGTTTGATACATACTGACCGTTGATTTCAACTCAGTCTTCAATTCTTCATACTTTTGTTGCAGTATGCGTCCATCTTCTGATGCAAAATTTGTCGGTGTCGCTTCAGAGTTAGATAGTTGCTTTTGCAAGTCTTGGACAGTTTGGGATTCTTTTTCCAAACGGTTTCTTAAGTCTTCCATGCATTGATCTGCTTCCAGGGATGCTTGCTTTAACTCTGCATTTTTTGTATCTAGTTCATTCTTTAATGCTTCTGTTCCTTTTTTCTCTTTATCAAGGTCTGCAGCGAGCTGTCTCAAGTCAGAATTTCTTGCTTCCAGAGCTTTTGCAGCTTCCTCATACTTGGCACTCATTGCCTTCGTTTCTAGCGTAATCACCTCCAGTTTACTGTGGGCTGTATCGTATTTTGCCAAGACATTACCTATCTTATCTTTTAGAGCAGCATTCTCAGAGGAAAGCTGGCTCTCCCGTTGCTCTGCTTCTTTCTGATTCTTCAAAACCACAGCGTAGTTTTCCTCCAATTTCTTTATTTCGTCTTGGGCAGTCGCAGAGGGTACTGCAGACGCCAATGTTTCCTCCAGTTTCTTGGCGTCTGCAAGGTCATCGTACCACTTAGATTTGATTGCTTCAATTTCCTTATTCAAAGAAACGTTCTGTGCGCTAAGATCTGTAATTTGCGAATCCTTTTCATTGATTAAGCCACGAATATTTTCCAATTTCCCTCGCAGCATTTCCACTTCCTCTTCCATACGACCCACAATTTCCTTGTTATCGTCCGTGTGTTCATATGCATCTTTAAGCCCGCGATTTGAATGATCATCAGGCAAAGTAGGGGACGTATTTGTTGCAGAATCTAGCAAAATGGGAGATTCTCTGGAATCTAAGGCCTTTATTCGTGCCTTCAGGGCAGCATTCTCACTCATGCTATTTTGAAGCTCGTTTTGCACCTTC
>LT658730.1:0-15631 GCA_900128575.1 Stramenopiles sp. TOSAG41-1
TATAGCTAATAGCTTCAGCAAATGTTTGGCAATGTAAACAAGCTTCCAATGCAAATGCTTTTTCAAAACCAATACCTATTGGAGACAAGTACAAATTTTCTCGTCTCTCACTAAGTACAGGCCCACAGCAAATCACACGGATTTTGTGGGATATTATGACGTTAAATTTCCTCTTGATTTTAATTGGGGAGCTACTTTTTAAGGTGATACAAAGTTCGTCTTCAAGAAGTTGTGCTATATAACGCCTCCCTAGAATTGAGATACGATGCATATGGGAGAATAACTGGATCATTTACAACGTCGTTATCAGATGTATTAGGCAATGTGGATTATGACAAAAAGCCTGGTATTGTACCGGCTTGGAGCCTACTTCATCATTTGGTAGTTGTATTCTTTGGGGTATTCGTTCTCCTTAATGTTGTCATCGCGGTTATGACGACAAGTTATGAAAAAATTCAAGAAATGGCGGATGAGGTAGTTGCCTTTCAGAGATTTAGTATGATTATGCAAATGAGAGATGACGCGAAAGGCAAATCATTGCCATCACGCTCTTTATTACCCCCTTGTTTCTCTAACCGCAAGAAAGCTAGGAATCGTGACGCTCGCGAAGTCATTGTTGAGAAATTGGGTATTCTTAAGGCTTTGTTCTGTACGTTCGATGTAACTGATGAAGGCACTGTTGGTAAAGACGGCCTGGGAGAAATCTTCAACTTACTAGGAGAGCAAGTTTCTAAGAATACCATTGATGATATGTTCCTTGAGTTTGACGTAGATGAAAATAAAAGTTTAGATTTTGGCGAGGTTTTAAGTTTGATGAGCAGGTTCTACAATAATTCGAGCGAGCAAGACTGTTTAGATGCCTTTGTGTGGTTTTTAACTCCGCATAACGGTAGAAGTGCAGAAAATGTCGATTCATCCTTCAAGTCTATATCTACCAGAGATTTCCGGTATTTGATGACGCACTTTGGGGACAAATTATCAGACGAAGAAGTTGATTACCTATCAATGAAGTACACATACATAGATCCAGATGTAGAGGGTACCAATGACGGTAGGACTCCTAAGAAAGGAAACTCTACAAAGGAGATATTCCAGGGCGAAAAGGACCAATCCAATGTAGATTTTCGCACTATAATTCGAACAATGTATCCTAATTATCATCAATAAAAGAAGATACGTATCTAGAGAAAAGAAAAGGAGGTCAAGTGCGTGTGATATACCGTGTTGTTGTTGTTCAAAATTTCCTTCACTTTTTCAATGTGAGAGATACGTGAATCAATAAATTACGTGTATGAAAAGATTTTAAAAATTATTGTGTTGTTGTTTGTTTCTCTTTTTTCTGGTTCTGTTCCTCCTTTCGCTTGTCTTCTTCCATTTCCTCCTCCTCTTCTTTCTGCTCCTCATACATCACTTCTTCAGGTTCGCTGGATTTTTGTTTTTTCTCAAGCGCTCTACTTCGATCTTCCATTCGGGTTGCCTCTTTTTCCACACGTTTCAACCCAGGATTTTTCTTGACGGCAAATTGCAATTTTGGTTCACTTTCTGTGCACATACAGCGCCATAGGTTGATTTTCACCGCATCAAAGAACACAACAGACGTACCATCTTCATCTGGTCGCTGGCCTAGTTTGTATTTTTTAAAAAATCGCTCGGTATAGCCATGCTTTGCCATTTTCGGAAAGTTGAACCCCTTGAGCAAAGGACAGATTTTCTCCTGGCCAACCTCGGCAAACATTTTGCGTAAGGACCAGTACAGACGGTTGGCGCCACCCTTAATCATATTCAAGCACTTATTCACCTGAAGGCGACGCTTCATCTCGGCCATTTTTGCAGATTCTTCAAACAACTTTGTTGTTTCTGAATTTAGTTTTTTGCGTTCCCTGAAGCGTCTTACATTTTCAAGTTTCTCTTTTTTCATGACAGCAAACTTATTTTCATTATTTGCAATTGCCTTCGTGGTTTCTGACATTTTCTGAAGAACGTCTCCCTTAAGTTTTTCAATCTTCTGCATATTCTCCATGATTTCATTCGGATTCAGTTTACCGCGCAATTTCGCATCTGCCTTTGTATTGACTTGAACCAACGAAATAACATCGCCGGGCGCATTGTTTGTTGACGCACGCCTCGGTCTTCTATACTGTAACTGGCCATACACAGACGACAAATATGCCATGCACAATACAAAAAATATCACGCATGATCGCATCTTGATGGAGCTTCGTCACCAAACTGATGAGACGTGTACCAATGCAGTTTGTGAGTGTGTGCAGTGATCCTGATTTGGCCAGGGACAGTGCTCTTCGGGCCGTGATGTGTGCTCCGCCCTCTTTTTTTATACAACAATACTCGTCGTTTTTCCTCCTTTCCTTCCGTCAAGCATCCCAGCATGGTCAGAGCACTGCATCAAATTAGTATATGGAATTGTATACTTCACATATAGGTAGAGGAAGGCCTCCCCGAAATATAGAATGATATTACTTGCATATATAGGAGAAAAGTATAAGCCTGTGTGGCTGTAAACAGAGATTTTCATGAAGTATATGGAATGTTGTACTTCATAAAAGTAGGAGAAGTTTACAGTGTTGTGTAGGCGTAGCATGCCTACCAAAATTAAAATACAGAGTAGTGCTATTGTACAGTATGGCTCTTGGGGGGCGTGCCCAACAAAGCATAGTGAATAAAATGGAACACTGAACAACAACCTGTACTGAATGCACTGCAGACAATGAGATTTTCATGGAGAATTCATTGCAGCAGGGTAGGTAAGCACACGCACGACGATTATTTTAATTTTATTAAAAAGAGAATAATAGAAGAATGAGGTAGTGATAGAAGTCTGTTGTGGGCGTAGCGGAGAAGGTCAGACAAGTACACGCAGAGGGAGAAGCGAACTGGAAGGAAACATGCTAAGACTCCTTATAATTGCTGTCGTCGTGTACGCAAACTTTTTGCAACACGCCAATGCTTGCTCGAAGGAAGAGTATGCCGAAAAGTTTGGTGCACTATACGAACTTCATGGCAAGAAAAATCCCCCGTTTGTAAACGAACACGGTGAGATTGTGGCTGAGGTTACGTACTCTACCTTTTGTGCCGGTGGTGGATCCAAGTTTACTGCAACAAATATGGATAAAGGTCAGCCGGGAAGTGTAGCTTACATAGCAATGTCGCGTTCCGCGCCAGAATGTAACCAGAAATTGCAAAACGACGTCGTTTTTAGTGATACCATACGTGTACCGTTACCAAAGAATATTTCGTCAGACGAGAGAGCACAGTGGTTTCTTGCTTTCCCACCTGATGGCGACTATGAATTATATCTGTTGAATCCATACAAAGCACCAGTGAAGAAGACAAGTGCATTTGAAGTACGGGCGAGCCCAAAAGAAGAATCTGCAATATCTACCACCACCACTGACAGTTTATTCGCGGGAGAGAACTTGAATGAGACTGAAGAGGACGAACAAGCGCACATTCCAGCTGAAGTTCATGAAAGCGAAGACACCGTGAGTCTCCTGTCACGTCTAGCTGATATGGTTGGCAAGTCTGTAAGAGTATAATGCTGAATGTGAATCTCAGCATTCTTTCTTGTTACCCGTCTGCACTTGTATGTGTGATTGATGTGCTTCGTAATAATGATGAGTTGCAAAATTCACAAAATATATGATAGTAAAATGAAAAAAAAAAGAAGAACTCAGTACTCATACTACTACAGTAGTAAAATATAAATAGTATTATTATTTATTATCTGTTTTCTATCATCTACTGGCAAATATTTAAAATGAAATACAAAAGCAGAGTGGAAGTAGTATATATAGTACGCACGTGAGAATACAACAACATATAGCAATACTGCGCACATAATAATACAGGTAATAATAATAATAATAACAAATACACCTCCTCCACTACAACAACAACAACCCACCACCACCACCACCACCACCACATACACGACGATTATTGCAACGTGAAAGCCATATTTCCATTCGAAGGGATACTTTGAAGTGGTGGTAAAGATCATCGCAAAAGGACTGTATATTGCAGGCCAGTCCCCATTGAAATGGAAGTATCCTCCTCTATTAACGAGTATCACCCAACAAATTGCTCGCCCAACGCTGGAGGTGTTAGTTGCACTGCTATTCGAAGGACAACGAGCGATGTTCTGCAAGATGCCCAGTTCGTTTCGATCAACAGTTCAAAACTGAAAGATTTCGCGCAGGTGTTGGTTATGAAAATAAGTGAAAGTGAGAAAAGTAAAGAAAAGAATTTGCAGGATAAGGACATTGAAGACGACTGCAAGAATAATTCAGTATCATACATTGAATGGGATGAGTGTGGTTGGCACTTTTGTGATGATAGAGTTGATAAAGGTGGAAATGGCGTCTTGACAACACAGTACATTTTTGTTCTTGACGCCCTGAACTGGTGCTTTTGGCCAACAAAAGATTTCGAATACGAGCAACTGGCCATGTCATTGACAAATGTCTTGAGAAAGGACAATCACGCATTTGATGCTATGCGTTTGTTAAACCTAAAGTTAGAGGAGCTGCAGAGCTGGTTCTTACCAAATATTTTACCAACACCTGCAGAACGCTTAAACAAGATACACGAGCTCGGATACGTGCTTCACACGCAGTTTGATGGGCAGGCAATCAATCTGGTAAAACGAGCAAATCATTCTGCAACCAAATTAGTGGATCTTGTCGTGCAGCACTTTCCTGGTTTCCGCGATCACTCAATATACAATGGCAAACAAGTTTTTTTTTACAAGCGCGCTCAAATATTGGTCGGTGACCTGTGGGCTGCTTTTGGCAGGCAGACCAACTTCACTAATAGTAGCGACGACTTGGGAACATCGGCTTCTGAGACGAGCAATCATTGTAACTTTCCAGATATTTCGGAGCTTACAATGTTTGCAGATTATAGGGTTCCACAGCTGCTCAGAGAAGAAGGACTACTCGTCTATGCAGAGGAACTAGCCAAAAAGGTAGACGAATACGTGGAAATACCAAGCAATTCAAAGGAAGAAGTAGAAATACGAAGTTGTACTGTTCAATGCGTCGAAATGTTGCTTAATGCCATTAAGGACCACTTTTTGCAAGATAAGGATCGTTATGATTCCGGTTTAAAGGAGAGAGTGTGTAAAATAACTTCCGTTGAATTGGACTGGCTTTTGTGGCAAATTGGAGAAGGAAGGTGTAAAGTAATGAAGCCACACCACAGGACATTGACGGTCTACTATTAGCAGATACAGTGAAAATATATACGAGTATATATATATATATACCGAGAAGTATATCATTTTTGGAAATATTATATATCTAGAATATAGTAGAGGATATTCCGAAAAATCATTGTATGCCGAAATTTCATTTTATGCCCAACCGAAGAGTGTTATGTATGCCCGCCGGCAGCAACATCATAGCGACATAATGCGCATCTCGTATCATATTTCAACAATTCCTTTGCACACTCAGCGTGAAAAATGTGCGAACAAGGAAAAACTTTTATTGGTGCATGATGTTTAAAGCCATCAAGGCATATGGCGCATTCGTCCGCTTCTTTTTGATTTGGCTTTTTCCTGTAGAAGCCTGTTCTTAGTTTTTTGTATAAGTCTTCGGAGCTTAATTTGTTTTTTTTCGCCATCTGAAGTCTTCTATTTGGCACCGCATCGTCCAGCGCTAATAGTCGCTCATAGGTCATTGCGTTATCGGCCATGTAATCGCCAGTGTTGCCGACAAACGTACTCCTTGTTGCTCGAGAATCTCGTTGCTGACTATTCATTACTCCATTCCCACGAGTCGCTGTAGAGTTTCCCCCCCTGCTCCTTGTGCTATTTCCACCTCTATCGGAACTAGTCGGGGGCATAATGTCACCAAGCGATTGCCCTTGCCATATCGATGCTGTTTCAGCCATGTTATTGACTCTAGAAGGTGCTTGTGATCTTTCATGCTGCGAATTATTGACTATATTACTCTGTGAATTATTACGTGTTCTCTGATTTCGTCTTCTTTGAGGAAGTATATCGCCTAAACTTTGACCAGCCCATATGTCATTTCCACTTCCATTGCCTTGTTGGCGCGCTACATTATTTTCTGGAATATTTTGTACATAAGAGGTTGAAGGATTAGTTATCGTTACAGCTGCCCTGGTAGGCTGCACGAGCACGTCTGACAACGAACCACCTCCCCAGTTTTGCATAGACTCTCGCTCTCTCCGCCGCTGAAGGGTTGTACGCGTCATTTCATTACCACCTTGATGTTGATCTGCTTGGCTATTTCCACGATCTGTGCCCGATCGCTTTCTCCTTCTATTAGACATAACGTCACCTAAACTGCCCCCAAAATCAGATATTGTTGCCATAGGCCTGCCACGTCTTCGGCGCGCTTGATGTGTATTGTGCACTGTGTTTGAGTTTGCAGGGTGACTTATGGTATCCTGTTCGCGCTGTATCATGCAATCACCAAGTCCACCCCCGAAGTCTGCGTTCGTCGCCATCTGTCGACGCCGAACGCGATGACTGCGCGAAGTACCGTTGTTCTGTGGTTGTCCACCGGCATTATTTGCATCTTTCCACTTTTCCGGACGTCGATTAAAAAGTTCTTCTCGTGCATTCACTTCTCGTTTCGGCAAGAGCTGTTCAAGACTCGCATATGAATTCTCTTCCTGCTTCTGTTGTTCCTGTTCGTGTTCGTATTGGGAAACTATATTTTGCTGTTGTTCTACTGCATCGTTAAGGACGGACAAATTCACATATTCATTCGAACTTTTATCGTTGTGCTCGTGCATAATTTTTAAAGTATTACTTTCGTGTTCTAAGCGACGCAACCGAATTTTTTCTCTTACAATCCGCAAATGCTTTTCCATATCGTCCCGCTCCTTCTGCTGTTTCTCCTCGTGATATATATCCATGTAACTCTTACTGGTAGTTTCACCAAACTCGTTGGGGCTTGGCTCGGCATGAGTATGGCCATCATAATTATTTTCAACATTATCCCCATAAGCGCTAGTATCATCGACCTTATGGCTATTATCATGATATATACCATTTTGGCTGTCGTTGACACTAAGACTGTTGCGTATGTTTTGAAAGTACATTTCCTCTTTCAGTCTTTCCTTTTGAACGTTTTCCTGAAAAATTCTCTGCGAGTGGGCAAACTGCTCCATTTCGAACATGTCAGTCTCTTCATTCGTCTCCCTCCAATCCCTTTCCCTATCTGATATTTGAATTGGAGAACTACGTTCATGGCTGAAGTACATTGCTACCTGAGTATAAGCACATATCCACGAGTTGATCGTTATTGTATGGTTTTGGGGATAAGCATGCGACGAAGAACGTCTTCTGGATGGGGTAGTAGGTTAGAATAATAATAATAATTACATATGATGATGTTGTTGTACCTTTTATTATGTTGTATATATATTTTTTTTTTTAGTGTGTAGTTTTGTTGTTCGCATCATCACATTATTAACATCACAAACAACAGAGGAAGATAACGGTAGAGCTCTCTAATAACCCTTCAACTCTCTCATCATTATTATTAATACACAGTACTTATCATCATTCATTTTATTTTATTTTTATTATTTTCACCACATTTTTTATAGTAAATAGTCGTCTGTCTCCTCCCGTTCTTCTCCTATATAATAATAATAAAAAAATACTACTACGACGACGACGACGACGGGATAATTCCTCCTTCTTCTCTTCTGAATGAAATCCTCCTGCTGCCTCTCTCTACGACAAGGGCTTCAGTGGTACTTCGGGTCAATGCTTTTCAGTGGGGGGAGACGGTCGGGATGAAAAGTGTGAGTAAGACCAGGGGTGCTTTTCGATTTGAAATCATAAAGCAATCTTCGAAATCGAAAGCAAGGGTTGGAAAAATATATACCCCACACGGTACAATCAACACACCTGCGTTTGTGCCTGTTGGGACAAACGCAACGTTGAAAGCAGTAACGCATGACCAGGCTGAACAAATAGGCGTTGAACTAATGTTTTCAAATACATACCACTTGCTAGTACACCCCGGTGCAGATGTGATTGAGAGAGCTGGTGGCATTCATAAATGGTCTGGACGGGACAGGCCGTTCATTACTGACTCGGGAGGGTTTCAAGTATTTTCTCTATCGGAAGGCAAGGTGGAAAATGAACTTAAAAGCAGAAATAGTTCTAGGGAAGGTACCATTGTGAAAATAAGCGAAGAAGGCGTTATTTTCAAGTCATATCGGGATGGTACTAAAATTGAGCTATCCCCAGAGTCAACCGTAGTCGCCCAAAAAAAAATTGGGGCTGATATTATTATCCCAATGGATGAGTTACCTCCGAAAGGCACAGAGATTTCTTCCGAAGACTTAGAACTTTCAGTAGACAAGAGTATGAGGTGGGAAGAAAGATCGTTGAATGAGCATTTAAAAGACAGGAAAGGGCAAGCAATGTTCTCAGTAGTCCATGGTGGCCTTGATCCAAGGTTGAGGTTGAAGTCCGCAAATTTCTTAAAAGATTTGGATTTTGATGGGTTCGGCATAGGTGGTTCGTTGGGACGATCTGTATCAGATTGTAAGAGCGTTTTAAATACAATAATGCCAGTTTTACCACCAGACAAGCCAAAGCACCTTCTCGGTTTAGCTGATACGGGTATGATTTTGATGGGATCTCAATTGGGGATCGATTCTTTCGACTCATGCTTTCCAACAAAACTTGCGCGCCATGGGACGGCATTTGTAAGCAATCTGCCGTTTAACAGCAATGAGGATAGCCCAAGTGACTTGATAGACAACTTCAATGCTTTGAAAAGCAACAACCGTCCTTTGAACGAAAGAATATACTTGCGCAGTGCGAAGCACCTTAGCGATTATGGACCAATTGATCCACATTGTAATTGTAGCACATGCCAGAAGTATTCTCGGTCTTATATTACCCACTTGTTGAAGCAAAATGAAGTAGTGGGTCTGCAACTGATATCGATTCACAATATTCACCATACCACCCAGCTCATGGCAAACATTAGAAAGCTGATCTTGTTCGATCAATTGTAAATATATTAGTAAAATAGTAGATAGCGGAAAAATGAATAAATAAGTACATTATTAGTATACTAATAATCATATTTTTCATAGGGGAAATACGAAAAATACTACGACTTGTGGTAGTAGTAGGAGTGTTCGTTAATAATAAGAAGAGTGAAAAAAATGAGAATCTTCTTCTTCTCTTCTTTAGCCACCATCCACACAATCATCATCATCACACATACTGTTAATATACCAACATATGTTGTTGTAACACTACACTGGAGCATCATCGTGGCCCAAGTCGGTCGTGGACCTAAGCCTGCAACTGAAGCTGCAACGCACAAGTAGACTAACTAACACACAAAAAGTTGCAATTTATACCCTCTACAATTGAGCTATGACTTTTTCGCAATTTATCACGGATCTGACCCTTTTTGCTACGGATGTTGTCGCGAAGGTCCCGGAATACCTTGAGAACGAACTCTTGCTTTCGAAGGAACAGGTGCTTTTGACGTTGCTTACGTGCAGTTTCTTCTATGCGTTTGTGAGCATCAAATTCAATATTACCAACCCGATTGTTTGCATTGTGGTTGTCGGGCTTGTAGCTATCACAAGCGTTATCATTGAGTGTCGGGTAACATTGTCGAACAAAGTTTACGACATGGGCCATGAAGTTTTGACGCCTTTATTTCCTATTTCTGATCCCGCAACAAACAAACTTTTTGCAGCGGTTAATACGGCTTTTTGCTTGTCGATCGCTTTTTACAGCGTATTCTCCTGCCTGGTGCTCGGCCGTCGCAATATCGTCGCAAAAGGAGCCTTATCAATTTTTTTGAGGATGCTCTGCGGATTGAGTACACGTTTACCTGTACCAGAAAACATTGTCATATTGGAAGGTGACTGGCCACCTTCAAGTGACAGTTGCACTGGCTGGATATTTAATCCTAGTGGACACTGCTTGGCTGCTTTGCTCGTATCAATGGATTTAAGATTACTTGGTCGCTATAAACTTGCCGCTATAGTTGACATTATCAATGCCATCCAAGCAGTGCGCTTGATTGCCTTGCGAGGTCACTACACGATCGATGTAATTACCTCTATACTTATTGCTCTTGTTGTAGATCCGAGAGTCGAGAGAATAATAAATGGTGGTGAAGTTCGCAAAGTGAAGGATGATTAAGAACCTACGAGAGAAGGTGATACAACGTACCACCTATCAGTTTTAGTATCCTTAAAGAGATTTTAAATTATTAAAAAGAAAAAGAAATTTTATTTTTTAAAAAATATTCGCGTGTGGTACAAAAAGTATCTAGATAGTCTTTATACAAAAAATCTAGTTGTGTACTATAAACTCACAAAGAATTCCATATGATATCAATCAAGACCAAAAACAAATATATCTCACATACATGCAACACCTGACGCTCATTTAAGCGATACGCTAGGACCGTAGCTCAGCCTGTGATATAACGAATTTTCTCCGCCAATGAATAATATGGCACCTAGCAAACCAGCCGCAGCTACTACGCCAAGACTCCACACGGTTATTCGCCCCCAAAATGTATGGGACCATGGGAGGCATTGCTTTACATACTGCATTGTAACTTCATCATAGAACTCAGGTTTAAACGTAATCGAAACTAAAACTTGGGCTTTGCGGGTGCAGCCATACGAGATGTGCATTGGTACCTTTCCGCCTGAGTTCGAAAGCAGTTGTTTTGAAGACTCGCCACTGCCAACGGCCTCCCCACTAATGCTAGGCCCCGAGATGAAACCGAACATATCGCTGCTGCAGATGTTCGGCTCGCATTTGGCACGTACTGGGTTGGAGTTGCTAGGATCATGTGAAGCATGAAGTTGTCTACATTTCCCACCAAGCCACGTTGCTCTGCATGGGGTTGCAGGAGCCGTGCGATTGCCATATCCATGCTCGATTTCCGTTGGCGGCACGTCCAAGAAAAATGTTGTTTCCCTCTCTTCTTCTGGAACAATACCAGTGCCTTTCTTTGGATCTGTGTTAGCAAATTGAGACATGAACACACCATCATGTATCCCCAAATTTAATTCTTGCTCCTCTGCATCCTCGGGAAAGACAGGCATCTTTTTCTTGACGCCACTATCTAAATCAGCAATCTCCTTGTAAACACCCCGATAAACGTTCAATCCGACTGGGCGACCACCGCATTCTTTCATTATACTATATTTTATTGGCTTGTATGGCTGATATATTGGGTCGTAAGTCAAAAAAATATTTACCATGCCACGCCCTTTTCTTGTACAGCCAAAAGATATGTTGAATGCAGTTGGAGTATCGCGTATCTTTAACTGTTTCGGACTCAGCTGCCAAGGAACCAACACAGTTTGCAGCGCGGGTTTCTTGTCATCTTCGTGCTTAACTTCGAATTTGGGCCACAGAACGGCCTGGCTACTGCCCTTCGTCATCATTTGAAGATAGTGTGCTAGAACTCTCTCACTACCTTCAATGATAGTACGATTAACCGTATTGATACCTGTCTTAAAATCTTTGGCAAATGCAAATCCTCTATCTATAACACCCGAATCAATCAATTCGCTGCCACGTTCCGATTTACCAACCATAACATCCGTTGCAATTCCAGCAGTACACTTCTTCTTGTACGCATAATTCAACGGTGCACTTGGATGATATTGGGGAAATATTGGCACCTCCATCTGCACAACAGCACTTCCGGGCTTGTGACATGTGTACTTTAAGATCGAGCTGACCGGTTTATTAACCCCTCCTTTTGCGCATATAGCAAAGCTATTATCAGCGATCGGATCGTCGCACCGTATAGACTCCGGAATAACAAAAACTTCTAATTCTGCAACTTGCAAATAATCTGTATTTTCCAATTGGACACGCACGTACCTGGCAAATGCATTGTTTGCCGGCAAAATATAGTTGTACACGTCCTTGATATCGGTGAAACGCTTTGTATACAGAGCTACTTGTATCGCTTTATCTAGTTCGCGTGGCATAGGCTCTGCCGAGACCAAAATTCTCATCGGGACCAGGCGGTATTGTGTATCTACAGATGGTGTATTCCAGACACGGACATGTTTGACGATGGAATCTTTCATGGTGTCGTCACCAAGATCAACTTCCAGGTACGGCTCCGGGTCCTGGCCGTGTTTCCCGGAAATAGCACATGCCGCATGAGATTCTTCCACCGTACCATGAGACCCGTCAACGGCTTTCGATGAAAAGTGGTTGTCCCAAACCGAGGTGAGTTTGGTTGCTTTGCCCAGAGCAGCGTTGACCACTCCGGGGTAATTTACATATGCGTCCTTCTCCAACGATTCTTCTATTGTATTAACATCGCCAGTTACATTTACAGTCAAAACTTTTGCGTTGGATACGCTAACGCGAACAGGCCGAATATCAAATCCACCTGGATATGATGAGCCGTCGGTATCGACCATGCTGAACGTTGTAGTTGCTTCTTTCGCCTCAACGGAGGCAAAAGGTGGCGCGGTTTTGATATCTGGAGAAACCTTCCAATCTTTATCGACAACACCGTCCTTAACGACATCGCCAACGCCAGCAACCGTGCCAAGTTTAAATCCTTTGCGCGCCAGCCCGCCACACTCGTGCTTCCAGTGAAAAATGACAGGCTCTGGTGCCGCTCTAACTTCACCCGCGACATCGCAAGTGCCTACTTTCAGGCATTTGTACCAGACACGGTGTCCACCTTTGTCACGTTGGGCCTTGGTCGTAGGTCGCGCAACAAAGACTTTGCATACCTTATCAGACATCGAGACAGCCTTTAAGCAATTCCCAGACGACATGCCATCGCCATCACACAGCTTTTTTTCATCCACGGTATCGTCTTCGATCTGCACATACAACAAATCTTCGACGCTGGTCGTCGTGGTAAAAGGGCTACCAGCTGTTACCCGCTTTCCGTCCTTGACGACGTCCTCTGCGTCTGCTTTGGTTCCTATCTGAATGTTTACGGCGGCCGGGACGTCAGCTAGTATTTGCGGCTCCTTTTTTTGGATAAGGCTTCTTACAAATGCCACGACATTATCCTTTTCTAGTGGTCCAGTAAACTCCTTGCCAAGGAATTTGGTGTTGTGTTTGTAACCTTTGGGGAAAAACCGAACGGTTGGATAGGTATCAACATCATATTCACCTTGAGTATATGGGTACTCAGATATGGGAATTTTAGCGACAAGAAGGCTATCCTTCATGACCTTGTACTCAGTACCGACGCAGTCGAACTTAGGCTTGAAAACTTTGCACGCGGGACAATTTGGGTTTGGCTTGTAAAAATAGACGACAACATCTTTGCGAAGACCAGTTTTAAAGTCACCCTCGAACGCCGTTTCAGAAAGCAACGTCACGTCACTGGCAGAGCACGAGGAGCTTCCCAGTTGCGTTGCCGTCGCTGGCTGGGAATTGCTTGCTTGTTGCACTACTAAATTATTACTACTGACCGGTTGCAGCACTTTCATGCTCCCCGAAGACCGCCCCCCTCGTCTCAAGTTTTTACTATCCTTCATTTCTGTCGACACCGCGACTGCAGTGTCCAGCGCGCAGTGCATCGCGAGCAGAAGCAACACCACAACGATAGCCACACTCATGGTTGTGTCCGCTCACCGTAGCCCGAAACAGTTAACGCTATGGAGCTGCTCTGAGAAAAAAAATCAAAGCAGGCGCTCCGTTGGGATTAGAGCAATGCGATTGCAATGCAGAGGATGTGTTGTGCGGGTGTGCCTGGAATCACACACACACACACACGATCGAGGTAGACCATCCCCTACATTCCCCCACTAAAACCTCATTCATCACCTCCTTCTTCGTTTCCTCTTTAGTACAGCTGTTGCAATAGTGTCTATCGCTTATTTGTCCTATCCGTCAATGATCGTCTGATAGGCTGATAATAGTCGTCTACTTCAACAATACTCCTCTCCAGGTCCTAGGCGTCTGACCGTCGTATTCACTACTGTAATGAGTACGATTTGCTGGTGTATATGGAACTCAGAGTAGTAGGATAGCCAGTAGTGATGTAATAATACTGCTTACATAATAAAAAGTTCATTTATTTTTAATTTATTATCGAACGTCTACGAGAGGACGTCTTCTCGTACACTACTACTATAATTTTAACAAACCTTATTATCATTATTATTAATTACGTCTTGTTTACATACAGGAGGATGTGAAAAGGAGACTACGACACCACCGGGAAATGTGATACCACTAGATCAATCATTCTATATCAACATCATTTTTTTTTACATAAAACAAAAATCACCACGTCTTATTGGCTACAGCGTAAAGCGAACGGCATTGTCGCCACCACCGCGATGCCTAAAATTGTTTTTTTGCTTGTGCCTTTTTCCTCTTTCGCTCTTCTTTTCGTCACGTAGCAGTTGGCGCGCATTTTTAGCTGAACTCAAAAAAGTTTCGTTTACTTTGACTTCTATTATATCGCCGGGATTTAGCCCGGACAGCGTGTACGGTCCATACTCCAAGCGATGCAATCGTTTCACTGGCATCCCGCCTGCCTTTAAAACTTTTCGTATTTCATTCTTTTTACCCTCCGTCAATGTCATTTCCAACTCGTTGAACTTCGATCCGTCAGAGCCAGCGCGCAAAAACTCGATTTTCATAGGACGGTACTTCACCCCGTCAATCACAGCTCCTCTTTTCAAAAAATTCAACCAATCATGTTGGACTCGACCTTCTATGGTCACCTGATATTTTCGTGTAATGTAGGACAACTTTGGGTTCTCCATAAATCGCTTTAATTTACCGTCATTCGTAAACAAAATTAGGCCACTTGTAGCGCGATCTAGCCGGCCAATGTACTTCAACCTACGCGCGTCTGGAATATTCATAGACTTGAATCGGTCATAAATTGTGAGTCTACTTTGCGGATCATTCGTTGTAACTAGTTCACCCTTTAATTTGTGACACAGCCAAATACGCGATTGCATCATTGCTTTCTTTTGGAACTTCACCTCTTTCCCGTTGACCATGACTATGTCCTCGTCCAAATTAAGTTTACTGGAAAGGTTGGTCAACAGCTGCCCATTCACAGACACTTTTTTGTCTATAATATACTTTTCTGCCTCTCTCCGAGAAATGCCACACAATATGGAGATACCCTTGTTCACACGCACCATCGTATTGGCGTTATCGCTTGGATCGATAACTTTGTTCGACACTGCACTTGCATCTGCCGCCGAGAAAGGTGCTGCACGAAGTAAAAAACTTGGTTGCTTGCTCCGCAAACCTGTAGCAAGCCAAGTATACCGAGCGGTGCCGTTAGCCGCGATCTGAAAGGACCTTCTACGGCCTTTCAACGCTTTGCACAACCAATTCATGCAGCACTCTTCTACTCGTCCACCTACAGTGCTCCCACCGACACGGTCAACTTTTACGGATACGATGATGACGACGTTTGTGCATGGAGATGATGTTTCTGACGCTGACTAAGACAGCAGCAGAGGAGGAAGGTGTTTTGTTGTTTTGGTTGTTTGTGTGTTGTTGTTGCGCCGGTGGTGTCTGGTCGTGTGTGCCTGCTAATGCAATCTAAATTGTTATTATATAATACAGTAATGTTATGAAATAGGGGGAGGGAGTAGCTCT
>LT658731.1:0-15605 GCA_900128575.1 Stramenopiles sp. TOSAG41-1
TTAAGGTTACTAAGATTCACGGCTGACCTATCAAACGAACCTAAAGGGCACTACACACGTCAATGCCATATCATATGAAATCTTACTTGCATAAATAAGTATCCATGATGCGAAAATACTCTCTCTCTGTAGACGATGCAGAGTTTTATAGGCTAGTTGGATACCTCCGTTGCGAACCATAGTGGCCTTATATGTTTTGAAAACCTTGATAATGGCATTCGTATGGAACATGCCCCTGCGTGTAGAGTGTACTCGTACAGAGTATACGAAGTCACTAGGGAGTTGTTGTAAGGTGTAACCTGCACTACAAAATAAACATTGTGGGTGTATGACGTAAAAGTATGTACTGTTAAATCAATATAGCCTTAATAAATATGATTAAATACGTAAAGCCAAAGGTTATACCGATAGCGCAAATGTATCTTCTTCCATTCCTATCGAGTCATTTCAACTTCACTTTCTGGGGCACCAGCGCCGGCATTTGCCTCTTCTGGAGGTGGTGGTGCAATCGCACGTCGGAATTTCTCAAAAGACATAGATTGGATAACAACACGGCCAGGTCCAGTCATCACAGTATTGAACATCCCCTCCCCTGCACAGCATATAGCGAAACAGCCACCAGCAAGGCGAACATCCATGTCAACTGTATCATCCCAAGCAACTAAAGATTGAGTATCAATAATGATTTTCTCATTCTCTCCTAATACTTTCTCCATAACCGTACCACCAGCAGCAAGGAATGCTACGTTTGCCTTATCGCCATTACCTACCATGGATTGCTGGATGCATCCTAATCCACCACACAAGCAAGTTCTGGAGCAACAATCTAGCTTCACATTAATGCCAACATCGCCGATTTCCGCCATGTAACCGCCTGGCTTGGAACGTACGAGTTGACCCTTTGCTAGAGGCATAGGAACGACTTTGGCTGGAAAATTTGGTGTGAAACCAATGAACTGCGGTGCAGCATTTTGGTTAACGTAAGTATTTTTACAACAACTTTCGCCCGATAATGCTGCATATAACCCACAACATGGATTCATTTCAACGCTCATTTTTACGTCTGGATGCATGTGCATCATAACTCCTTGTTCTGAGCGAACCTTTTCCCCAGGCTCCAGTTTGATATTTACAACTTGAGCATCACTGCCTTCTACATTGTACTTAGGTTCTTCTGGGAATGCGATTTTTACTTGATCAAAACCAATCCCACTCATCGTTTATACTTGATGTTGCGAATGTTAAAGAGTAGCTTTAGATGAACTTAATCTTTTCTACAGGATGTCCTCCGTGTACGGGTAGCTCAGTAAGATTCGTGGCGAGCGGAGCGTCGCCTGCTGATCATGCATCATTATTATGATGATGTTGGTGGGCATAATATGATATAGGATAATTTTATATATTATATTTACATGGTGGTGTAATAAATAAATACCAAATAAATAATTAATAATAATATAAAATATGATATAGTAAATAATAAAACAACAATTTTGTTGTGTTTATTTTATAATGGAATCTTACTTACTATAAATTATTATTACAGTGTCTCATAATCATACATACTACAGACGACGAGGAACTCCGTAGTCTAAGGCAAAGACAATCCATTAATTAGTATTGGTGTTGTCACTCTGTACCATCAATATGAAACATGTTATGGTAAGAGGAGAAGAGTATTTATTATCACATCTCATTATTGTTGAGTTTTGTTGTAGTAAACACAGTATTTTTATATTTCATATTTTGTGATGACTTACATATCAATTATTCCGAGTGCAACAAATATCTATGTATTACGTAGATTAATAGTGACACATTGAAACAACCGACTCCAATGCAATTTTTACTTGTTCCATGATAAACATAAATGAATGTCCACTCACTATATTGTCTGTAGACCAATGTTGTACTTTAACAACACTACGTAGCGTTTTTATAGTTGATTGTTCCGTGAAAAGAAAGAAAATAAATAGCACAGTATTACTATAATTTAAATCCAAAAACAAGGCATTTACTATAGAAGTAGTTCTAGTATGTGTAGTACGGACTACAATAATAATAATTTTTCTTTCGAGTTTGTTTCTCACATTCCTTTGGTCATCTAATGAATAATGACAGAACATATTAAAATGTATATCATTAACAACTAAATGATAATGCATTTAGATCATGTATTGTATAACTTGTGGGAAGTAAGTAGGACAGGCAAAGGGTATTAGTATACCCATACTATGGCCGAATTCCTTTCGCGTCCTCACGACCACACAATGTACAAAACTAGCTGTAGAATTTTCTTTTAAGGGCTCTACATGGCCCATCCTGGCAATCTTCCCATGGATGAAAGTGTCGAAAATACGCTTAAAAGAAGAAATACATGCCTATTCAGCACTTATAATTTAAATTTATCAGCATTTTTCGATTCTAGGGAGCTATACTTCACCGTCGTATAAAACGGCGACAGTGATAGGCAAGACAAAAAAGCCGCCAAAATCACGACTGAGCCCCGAGTCGATTGCTGGCGATTTTAAAATGGACCAAGAAATGCAGTGATGAAGCTTTTAGAGTACGAAATGGGGGTCCTATCTCCGGGTCAGAAACCCCAGTTTTGAATCCTGAATACGTACTGTAAGGAGTACGACACGCTATGCAACAAACACGCGGGAAGAGACGTCTTGGGTTCCAGCTTCTTTATTTCATTGTGATTAGTTATGCAGAAGCTACGCAGCCTTTTCTGCTTGTTGAGAGAGTTGATCTCAATACTACATATACGAAAATAAAATGAATAAGAGCTCCAGCGCGTCGCGTCGACCACTGCCCCCATTGTCGGAGCATCATCAACCTAATTTATTACAAGGAAAACTCACACACCCAAAATATAAACGCAGGAAATACCAAATATGTTCGAAGCAAGACTGGGACAAGGATCCTTACTGAAAAAAATATGCGAGTCCATGAAAGAATTGGTCGCTGATGCCAACATCGACGTTGCAGCAACCGGTTTGTCCATGCAAGCTATGGACTCATCGCACGTATCTTTATGTGCTCTTCTATTGCGTTGCGACGGTTTTGAGTCGTACCGTTGTGACCGAAACATGTCACTAGGTCTCAGTATGTCTAACTTGAGCAAAATTCTTAAGTGCGCTGGAAACGAGGACACTGTCACGTTGAAACACGACGACGGTACCGATTCGCTTAGTTTAATGTTTGAATCTGGTACACAAGACCGTATCTCAGATTTTGAAATGAAATTAATGGATATTGACAGCGAACATTTGGGTATCCCAGACACCGAATACAAATGTGTTGTGCGCATGTCCTCTACTGAATTTCAAAGGCACATTCGTGATTTGTCCCAGCTTGGCGACACATGTACGATCGGCGTAACCAAGGACGGTGTAAAATTTTCTGTCTCTGGTGACATTGGCGCCGCTAACGTTACTTGCAGGCAAAACGCAACTGCAGATAAAGAAGATGATCAAGTTGTCATTGAAATGGATGAGCCTTGTGAGTTGACCTTCGCCATGCGATACTTGAACTTTTTCACAAAGGCAACACCTCTTTCGGGCACTGTTACTCTTTCACTATCGAAGGATGTACCTCTTGTTGTCGAGTACAAAATTGCTGAATATGGGTATGTTCGTTACTATTTAGCCCCAAAAATTGATGACGAAGAGGACGAGACAGAGCAAGAATAATTTTTGAAAATTTTGTTGCCATTGTCATTGGATGCTAAAGAACGTCTAGATTAATGCATCGCAGCTACAGTGGAGTTTGTTGATGTAGGAGACAGTGTTTGCAGAGAAGTATGTATGCAGTCGCTACTCTTCAAGTGATTGCAAGCATCATTGAAACAATTTTTTTAATCCAATATAAAAAATTAAAAAAATATTAGTTATAATTGCTACACGTATATTAAAAACCTTCAATGAGAATTTTTTTACTTAAAAAACGTTTTACTCGCGCCTACATTGCATCTGAGCCTCCATTATCGAAGGAAGAACTTGCTCTATCAAAACTTGAATCGTTTGATACTATAGATGTCGAACGATGCTTGACCGAGGTAAACTTGTCGCCTCCTGGGAAATATTTAGCAACGCTGAACCTTGCACCACTTGTATCTGTCAACTGTGATTTTTGTGGCGACTCATACTTGTAGATCTGAACACTTGAAACCGACGTAATGGAGGCATTGCTGCCAATACTACAACTTCTACCATTTTCAGTGTAGGTACTATGTTTCCTACAGCTTTTGATCTTTTTGTTATTGATTCCAAGCTGTATGTTCCTCGGACGGTTTTCAGCCTCCTGTTTCTCGACAGAATGTAACTCCTCGTCGTCACTTATGCAGCCTGCATCGCCTTCTTTAAGAGATTTCACTTCTTGCTTTGATTTTGCAAGAGCCTTTTCTAAAGTATTGATTATACCTTGCTGAACCACATTTGTTGTCGATGATTTTGAGTCCACTTGCTCCTGCTGTGTTTTTGCGAAGCCAGCGACTCCCAAACCGAACCTGTTTAGAGCAGCACCTGCAGTTGTTGAGAGGTTCATAAAACTTGAAGTCTTTATCTTGCTCTGTCGCTCCAACACTTTGATTCTATTTTTCAAACGTACAGACTCACATCTCAATTCTTCCATTTCAGATACTTTGTCCTTCGTGTCTTCCAGTTGAGCTTTAACGTCTCTAAGCTCATTAGCCAACTCATTAGAGCTACATTCCATTTCCCGCAGAACTTTTCGCTTTGTGGACAACTCTTTTTGTAGCGTGATTGCAGCTGAGGAAGCGGAACTCAAGTCTCGTTCTGCTTGTGAAAGTTTATTCCTCATTACATCACGCTCTTCGCGTATTTTGTTGTAATGTTTTTGAAGACTTGCAATTTTGTCCTTCTCTGGTGTTATTGCAACAGAGTGGACCTGAGTGCCCTCTTTGCGTGGCGTAACTTTACGGTTCAGATGTTCCTGTAATTTAGCCGATAACGAGGTTGTTTTCATTTGAAGTTCATTTATTGTGTCCTGCATGGTCTCTTTATCATCTTTATATGTTGTCAGAGCACACTTTAAACGCGAATTTTCTTCATTTAATTCTTGCACCTTTAACTTTAATGATTGATCCTCTATAGCGTTTGATATAAATCCTTGAGATTCACGCCGCAAACACTCAATTGATTGACGCCAAGCAGACTTACTATTTCTATGGGTAGACTTTTCTTTCTTTTTAGCAAGTTCGTTTTCATCGTGCTCTTCTAAAATGTTTGACAAAGGACTAAAACGCCCCTCTGTATCTCGTAAAGAGCTTTCGCGTCTATTGGATATTGCATGACGTAGAGTAAAATTAGCTAAACGATCTTCAGACTCATTTGCTTGCTCGAGGGCTATCTTTAGCTGGTCTTCCATCTTCTTAATTTTCGCATGCCATATCTTATCTTGTTTTAGCAGCAAGGCTTTTAATTTCAATATAGTTTGCTCACTCGTTTTGCAAGATTGACAGCTTGATTTATCTTCATTTTTGTAACCATTGGTTTTGTCTTTCAATGCTACTAAATTTTCAATTCGTGCTTTCAGCACCTTGATCTCTTTCCGCAAAGCGTCAGCAGTTCCCGCTGCGTCCTCATTAGCAACGACTTTGTTGCGAATATATTTTGCTCTCTGGGCAAACTTTAGCGTTGATAGTGCTTCTGCATAATTCTTTTCATTTGGAGATATTGTTGCGATCATGGAAGTGAGTGTATTTCCGCCTAATGAATCACGGAGTAAAAAAGTCAATTTTGAGTCTCGGTAATGAACATGACGAGATGTACCAGTATTTGCAATGTCGACTAACGACATAATTACGTTCCCTAGTGCAGAAAGCGATTTATTGATTGTTGAAGCTTCCTTTAATCGAGCCCCAGTAACAAGTGTATCACGCTGTCTCTCAGACCCGGCCAAATCAATCAAATTAACTTTAGAGTATCTAGTCACTCGAACACCTGATTCTTTATTTACCATAGACATTTCTACAGTAAGAGCAAAAACGGCGTGGGAGCGGCTTGATTGTGCGTTCATGGCTGTGCTTGCTGTTTTCCTATTATTGTTTCCAACTTCCATCCATGCTGCGGCTTCATCAGGTGTTCTAACCACTTTTTCCACTAATTTGTCCACATAAACTCCTGTTTTAATATTTTCCCGTAATTGCTTTGTTCCAGATTCAATATCTAAAAGATCAAGGATTGTCTCGTTATAAATTTCAAGATAAGATACCCTGACAACATGTTTGGTTTGATGCGTGATGTTTTCTGTAGCTGGTAGTTCAACGGTGCTATCAGTATGGTTTTCGGCAAGTGTAGCGAAAAGGCGTTGAATGACGCGGGGTATCAACCCAGGCTCATTTGGCGTACCAAGCATAGTGTATGTTTTGCCACTTCCTGTCTGCCCGTAAGCAAACACACTACCATTGTAGCCCTTGATTGCTGCATCAACAACGGGCTTTCCAACTTGTTCAAAAATGTCGCTCTGCTGTGACTCTTGGTCAAAGACATTATCATATGTGAACTGCTTCCATGTCTCTGATGCTGAACCCAGGGTAATTGATCGATTACTAACCCTTGTGATATTTTGTTCTTTAAGCTCTGGTGCCGTTTCCTGGCTCATCGAATCGTTGAGGTGTAGGCCTTCTCCGTCGACAAGTGGTTGCTCGCACAACTTCGGTTTTTCGCATGGTCGTAAGCGTACAAAAACTTTGACGCTATCAGAAGTAGGCCCATTAGACTTTGAAGTTACGACATTGCCCCGGTTTGACTTTTCCGTGCCCCAGGCTTTATATTTCTCAGGATTATTCATGCAATGTTTTGATCGCTTTTCGCATGGCGTTTTATATTTACTATTAGTTTCAGCGAACTGTTTCTTTGCTTCACTAAAATCTCGCGCGGTAAACGTTGAAAACTTATGTTTCTTCTTAGAACTTCGGTGTGTTGTACGTCTCATCAGGCCATTCCTCATATTCGAAGAGCGCCCGCGCGTATTTAAAGGTGTAGTATCTGGTCTTGCCTTGCTCATTTGAAGAGATTCACAGCCGTTGGCAAACCCTGTGAGGATCAAAGGCCGCGTTGCAGTTGCTACGCGCTTCATCGTGGTCGAAGGACAAATACAACCCGTCGTGTTTGATGATTCCTTCTTTCTTCTCGCTACTACTTACTAATTAAATACTACTTATTGTTATTATTATTATATATTAAACCACTTACTTCTTCTTCTCACTTTTACCACTCTACTACTACTTACACTACAAACACAGCAGGTTTTTTGTTTCTAATAAATGATAGAAGAGAGAAGTGTTGTCATTATTACCTTTATTATTAGTGGTGTGGTAATAGTAATAGAAATATCAAGAACCGGCCGCCTGTAGTATTTAACTATCATCAGCAGGTATTACTATTTCAGTTGTTGTAGCTGCAAGAGATAGTATACATAATCATCTAATTAATAACAAAAAACAAATGATAAAATAGTATACATTCATCAGGCCTATCACCTATCAACCATCGTTTGTTTGCCTGTAGTAGCGATTTGCTTTGGTAATATCATATTGATATTATGGTACAATTATTGTTTTAACATGAACTACAACAATAATAATAATAATGGTGAACACGACGAGAAATTGGCTACGACCGGTCGTCCATCCCTCAATTTCATGCAGGCAAAACCGTCCAGCGTCATACGTTTTATTTCACTCCTCGTGAAGATTTCAACCAGCGGACCGTTGGCGTTCCTTACTTTGCGGCGAATATGCGTACTGTGTTATGAAATATTCTCCTAGCAGCGAAGGGCGAAGGCTGAAACCACTGCTCAACACAAGTAGTACGTATTTTTGTATATTTAGGATATTGTGCCTATGTGAAATGAGCCATTCAAGAAAGGCACATTCAGCGTGCAATGCAATGCTCTGCTGTCCTTATTGTGTATACAGTTTTATATCATGCTAATGTGTTGCACTTTCAGCATACGTATGTCATTGTTAAACATCTTTACTTATAATAATTAGTAATTCATGAAAAAATAAATAGAGGTTGTAGTAGTAATATAATTACTATTACTATTATTGCGTTCATATCAACACTACTATTTTCAACAAAAAAAATATAATAAAACTTAATAGTAAATAATACTAACAATGATAAATACAACAACAACACTTTAACTTCTCTAGTGGTTTTTTCTCTTTTTCTTATTACCACCTTACTTATTATTATTTATCATTATATTTACGGCTTGTGATAATAATAATATAATAATGTTGTAATATAATAATATGATGATGTGTAGATAGCGGTGGTGTGTCGTACGTACTACAACAACTCTTGCGTTCCGTCCACTCTACACTGGATCCGTGCCACGGCAAGCTGCTCTCATCAAACGGACTAATACAACATAAGCAAATCTGCAAAGCCTTCTCGTTAAATCTAACAACTCCAAAATATAAAATGTCAAACAAAGAAGTAGCTGCAATACGGAAGGCACTGTCCGACCGCATGAACAACGTTGAAAAAACTCCACAAAAACGCTCGTTAGGAACCGTAGTTTTATTCCCGACCGCCTTTCAGTGCCCATGGGCTGACCGTCTATGTAGGGGGGAAATTTGTGATGATGGTGTAACTATAAACACAGAAGATGGGGATACTTTCGAAAGCGTTTTTCACTGGGTGCAAGCGGAGCAGAGAAGAGAAATGATGGCTATTGTCAAACAAAGTCAGCAAGAAAGAGCTCAAGAGGAAAAAGAACAGGAAGGACAAAAGTTCGCAATGCCTGGCACCCCTGTGCCGTTTGGCTTTTCGAAAGGAAATATTAACAATAACAATAGTGAAAATCAGCTATCAGGCCAACAAAACAACTTAGACGTGAAAAAAGCCCTGGTGGCTTTTAAGAACATTTTAAGTCGTTCGGAGTGGAGCAACGACGAACCCGAGGAAGAGGCCGGGGGAATGTATGACGATGACGAGGAGGAGGATTTGTACAATTTTGACGACGAGGACGACGAGAATTCAAACGACATTGGCTACCATACTTTCAAATCTACTTACACGCCTGCGGTTCGCGTAATGTAAAAATACGATTTGGGTACCTAAGTAGGAAGATTACTGGGATCACAGTTCAATTTTTGTACATATATACAAAGAGTAAACATATCATAAGAAGGATAAGGTAGATAAGATATCATAACATGAAGATAAAAAGTAGAGATAACTATCGTAGGTTACACATTTAATTCTTATAGCTGGTTACGTATCATATACAAGCACAATATCTCAGGGTATATTTAATGCACTGTCCTCCGATGAAATTCCTACATTTCTTGTGTACATTATATAAGTAAGTCTACACTTTTCATGCAGAACGTGGATGTCTTCACAACATGAAACACTGATGTTGTGTCAAATTCAATTCATTTTTTACAAAAATTCTCGTCTCTGGAGAGGCATTGGATGTCCAATCATACTTGTAGTATTTAAATTGGATGTCTTTCACTGCAAGGCCATTATCATGCACCAAGATACCATTAATTAGTTTTTTTTTCTGTTTTCTTAGGTGGCGAAGTATTTGCTGCAAAAATGCCTCCTTGTTCTTACCGAAGTCATCGAAGTACCATGAGAATATACGATTAAAGTATATTGATTTCTCATTCAAATCAATTTTTATATTGTCCGTCGATTCCAAAAAGCCCATACTTGCTAGGTTTAGTTCAGCATCCAGATTTTCTTTCGAGTACTCTTTAATAGCGGGGCAGCTTGCCCCTCCACAATTTAAAGCAAAGTGGATACGGTTGTCAAGCGTGGCTAGCATGCTCTTTAGGCGACTATCACCAGAAGAAAATGGTACGCGAAATGACAACAAAGGACGAGCATTGCACCGTAGTACCCCATGTTCCAAGTCATTAAAGGAGTACACTTCGCCACCTAAGTTATAAGACACACTAGAGAAAAATGACAAACGCTGATACGTTGTCCGCGGAATACCGACTTTTATGTATGCATGATATACCATTAAATTGTACAAATTGATGACAAAACATTTTCTGTCATTTTCGTTCATTGAACTCAGCATAACCTTCTGCAACTCGCAAACGGCAATTTCAAATTGTATAAAGCCGCTGTCAATTCGAATATCATTATAGTGTATTTTGCCGGTTTCTTTATTTGTATACTTCTGCACTAAATCCATCAGAATGCCTCTGCAATATGCCAGAGTCAAATTCGGATCAGTGCCGACGCGGTCATTCCAAACTCGGTAGGAATTCAAAACCAGCGGCTCTGAATGTTGCTTTAATCTATAGAAAACTTGAGGACTATCCTCAAAGTGGTTTTGGCTGGTTATGTGAAAAAATGCTCCCATATCCATAAGCATAATTGCTACCTCACATGCCTCTTCTCTCCCAGATGGAAAATTGTACTTTGATAGAAGTACATCAACTAAGTTCGATCCCGGAAAACAGTTGCGTTGTAGCTCAAAATATTGTAAGCGTCGATCTGCAATGTCCAAATAGATTTCGCCGCCACTGTCTTCTGCTTTACTCCTTGCTGGTCCTACTAGGGACTGAATAAGTGATGAATAAGTTTGGCATACACCCCCAAAACATATTGGCGACTCTGTCAATGATTCCACGTGCTTCTTATTTTGCTTTTCTTTATTGCTGGGTTTTTGTAGTTCTGGAGTAGTTGGAATGCTTTGACCCAACACCAACTTTTTGTACATATGCAACAATTTACCGTCTTTCTCCAGGTTAAGAATATCACTTGCACCGCCTAAATGCTGCTCTCCAAAGAATACCTGAGGAACTGTCAAGCGATCAGATATCTTGAGCATGTCATCTTTCTTCTCGGGATATTCATCCAAAGAAATGTTGTAGTACTCCCAGTTGAGGGAGTTGAAAATAGCTTTTACGCGTATACAGTGTGGGCACTGGTTAAGGGAAAAAATAGTGATACGCCCCATCGCTTAAAAGGGTACAGGCACTATTTGCCGGGTACAGGCACTTCCGTAAACGTTTGGCTTTCTGGGTATTGGCACCAGAGCTGGCATCGCACCACTTTTCTTCCATTCTCTTCTTCGTCATTCAATCATACTACTTACACATAGTAGTGTGGTGAGTAGAATCAACTAGTAAAGTGTAATAATAAAAATCGTAATCGAAGAAGAAAAGAAGTTTTGAGGGTGACGGGACCATGTCGTTGGTATCAAGATACAACAACATCGTCTGCCTCGAAATATATCCGATAAAGATGATGGAGGCGTATTTCTTGCAATATGCCAATGCTATTTTTAGAGGCGCTGATAAGCTTGCACAGCATCGTTTTCTTATTGCTTCTTCTTTTTACTGCTCTGCTGCTAATTGATTTTAATTTAAGTTGCTGCAGATAGTATGGCTCAGTAGTGCTAACAATATTTTTTGAAGAAGAAGAAAGAACGAACACATTTTTTTGTTGCTCATTATTATTTATCTATCATCATCATCATATTTTATTATTATGAGATATGACGACTATGATGATGTGATATGACGAACAGTGTAATGATTATTATATATTTTATTATTATTAGCACCATTATTTATTAATTATTTTTTTGCTTGAATGATATTGTTGTTGAGACAATATTTTTCCTTCTCACTCAGGTAGCTTACCCTGCAAACCATAAGCAGCTGATACACATTTTATTTGCCAAAGATTTCAACCAACGTCTTGTGCCGGCATAAAAGATAAAATGGCATTTCCATCTACAAGCAGAGTACTTGTTGGTGATGTACAAAATAATAATCAAATATGGAAAAGATCGTTACAAGCGCGCCAGGAATTTGTGGAGCAACAAATCGAAAATGTGAAAGAGCATGTCAGGCATTCTCCTATAGTGCCAAAAAGGGAGATCCAAAAGGTATAACAAATCTTTTGAATTTCCGTCACCACTCGTTCTCATCACATAGGAAGGCGGCTTTGTCTCTAATTTTTTGGCAGGCTTTTCAATATCACACTGGCTGCGAAAATACTGACGCGATAGTGATGCCTCAGAAGTGACTAACTGGAATCTATGAAAAGATTTTTTCGGATTTGATTTGCTGATTAAACGCGTTGATTTGAAATTTCTCTTCCGCTGTCCACCCATCCACTTCATGTTGGTTTGTCGAAGCAGTAAACTATGCTTAGTAGCAAAATGCGGTAATGTAAAATTAAAGGTTTGGCACAAGACGTCCGTTCATGCGTAGCTCAGTCAGTCTTTTTCGACGTGGAAATGCTCAATTTGCATCGCTGGTCGTCTGCCGCCTATCATCTAGAGAAAATAGAATTCAACGAAGAAAGAAGTTTTTAGTTCATCATCATAATAATAATAATAATATAGTAGTAGTAATTAAATAATAAAAAAAAAGTATGGTACTCCACTGCCATGGGGTAAGAAAGTAGGATGATAGTTAAAGTGTTTTCAGTTTTTTTTACTCATGAAAAAAGTTCATCATCAAGGAAAAAAAAAAAACAAAATAATAAAACAGGAAGATAAAGAAGGATCGTCGTTTTTAGTTCTCATATTTTCTGTTGTTTCAGTACATTTTTAATATAATGATTTTTATAGTAAACACATAAACGTTTATGCCTATCACAAGATAGCTACAAGTCGTAGGAAATATTCTGGAGCTAGTAATTCTTCATATTCTAATCATATGACTCAAGAAGAAACAAAACCAGGTTGTGGTCAGCCGCTATAGTTATATATTCCTTCGCATCCAGTTCACGGTATTTTGATTTTTACAGTTTCTATTTGATACCAACGATGAAGCAGCATGATATTGTGCACAGTGCACAGACGCACGAAAAAAATTTTTTTACACAGCAGTGTAGTATGTTGTAATAATAAAAAAGGTGGCAAAATAATATAATAAATAGTTATAGTGTAATAAAAAATAATATAATAATAAATAATAATATAATAATAATAAATACGCGCGGTATTAATAATAATAGTCTATTATCAATAATATAAAAAATACTACCTTCTACTACCTTACTACTACGGTTTATTGACACAAAATAATGAATATAGTATAGATAGTGCTAGTAAGTAGCTACTGAAGAGTAAGAGAAAGAAGAGAAGAAGAAGGTCCAGACACGGCGGGAGATGTTGATGTTCAGGTCACCATATTATCACAATGTAAATGATCATTAACAACATTCTGAAACTCTGCTCCTGTTGTGTTTTGGTTAGAGCAGTCCATCCAACGAAATAAGCCTAAGTAAATGAAAGTGGCAAAGCACTCGAATACAACTTGTCATTTATGTCTCGCTACGATAAACTTAGGAGACCAAATCTTTCCGTTTACGAGAGAAGTTGACGACAACTCGATTGCCCTCGCGAATGAAGTTCATAACCAGATGGTTTTTTCGAGAGATAAGTATAGCTGGTGTCACATTGATTGCGTTTGTAAACTTTTGGGCTGCCAGGATAAAAATAATTTGGTAAAGCCAAACTGTCCATATTATGTAAAACAGGGATATTGTGCATATGGAGATTCATGCTATTATAGACATGACGATACTGTCCTTGCAACCCAAGAGGTATCCTTTTGCAAAAGTAGGATTCGGAAACAACGAACCCAAAATTATGCAAGTAAATTTAGGAGGTGGTTGGTAGACAAGTATGGTATGACGCGTTTAGCAGGGACTAATATATTGGATATTGGGGGCGGAAAAGGTGAGCTTAGTTTCGAGTTACTGCACTTAGTTGGTGTTCAAAGTACGACTGTTATTGACCCTCGCTCTGTAAACGTCAGTAAGTATTTGAAGAAGCTCAAGTCCGGTAGATATACCTCCAATGCGTTGCATCATAATTTTATCAATCCAACCATTTTGAAAGATATGTGTAAAATAAATAATGCAAATTGTAGTCATGAACGATCTGAGTTTTGGGATGCTAAAATTGCAGGTGGCAAAAGAATCAAACATTTGAAGATATACTTCGATCGTAGAACCATTAGATGGTACGAGAATGCCATGCTTGGCGTAAATACTTGTAATTTTTTTTCGGGGGATTTTTCTGCTATGCTAAGAGAGCCCGAAAATAAAATCCTGGTTGGAGAGAGCTCAAAATTGCAAACGTATAGAAGGCGTGTTTCGAAGCAAAATATGGAGTTAACAGATCTTGGAAAAAAAAACACCCTAGCAGAGCACGACTCAGGTACGATGGTACTATCAGTTGTAGATCCTGACCTCGCATTTCATGCAATTCAAAATACAGATTTATTGGTTGGTTTGCATTGTGATGGGGCTGCTGAGTATATCGTGGACTTTGCTTTAAAATTTAATGTCAGTTTTGCAATAATGCCTTGCTGTACATGTTCCAAAGACTTTCCCAATAGAAAATTAAATGGGAAGCTTGTAAAATCATATAATGATCTGGTCGCATATCTCAAAGCTAAAGATAGCAGAATTCAAGAGGAGACAATTACATCTTTTCCAGCAGGAAGCAAAAATAAAGTATTATACAATATCATGTTTTAGATGAATTTGCAGAATTATTACCAGGCTTGTTATTTGATTCTGGAACATTTCGGTTGCCGCTTGATACAACGTGTTTGTCTATTTACTAAAAATGAAAACGGGTTAGCAGCATACACACATACAAACCAGTTTCAATTTCATTCATTGCCCGCGTCTCGTTACAAAGCATATTACACTAAAACTAGCATGTCATCGAATCGGGCAACACATCATCCGCATCATACTCGTGAGATTCGTCGTCTGAACTTTGGGGTAAATATTGCTGTATCATATGTTCATAATCTGAGAGCATATTAGTATCAGAGGTCGGTTGGCAAACAACATACTTCGATCGAAATTCTTGATGTGAACCATGTGCATGACGATGAGCTGCATTTATTTTATGCATTCCTCTCGCAAGCTTATGCATGTAGCTTATTTTACGTTGATGCATAGCAACATGTGTTGATATTGAATACATGGGGATCAGTTTTAAGCCTATGTAAAAGATAAACATGAAGCAACACACCAGCGATAGATAGANGGATATTCCGCCATTTGCTGCACGTGATAGGTGATAACAACTTTGTCCCCCCACACCATCCTCGTTTCTAAATTGTTGATAATAAAATATTATATATGTTATTTTCCGTGAAAATTCAAACATACAAAATTTTATTCCCCAAAGCCATACAAATTTACCATGTCCAAACAAACCCATATCGGCCTTGACAGGCGTAGGCTTTTCGAACATATCCTCCGTTAGTATAGAGTCTCCTACTTGGCTTGCTTTTTCTTCATCTGCATTATCCTTCTTTGANGCTAATGAAATTGGTGAAGTATAGCCATGAGAAAGCATTCGACTGTATATGTCCAATATCAAGCGTTGGATAATGACCATTAAATTTGTACCAATCACTAGAGATAATATCATCACAAATATTGTACCAGCCATTGGTATATCAGAGGCAGCGCCAGATGAACCTTGGCCTTCCGTAAAGAGAGAAAAGGCCGTAAACAACCATAAAACAGAGTCAATGCCGCAGATTTCGTCAAAATCTTGCTCTAACTCTTCTTTTACTATGCTAAAAAATCTGTAGTTCTGATCTT